>CM031239.1:462651897-462803201 GCA_018340775.1 Taxus wallichiana var. yunnanensis
ATCTAAGTGGTTTAGGGACAAGGGATCAATAATTAGGGTTTAGGGTTTGAGTATTTGTAGGTTTAGATCCTAGGATTTTAAGGTTTAGGTTTCAGGTTTAAGGTTAAGGGATCGATGTTTAGGTTTTAGGGTTTATAGTTTAGGGTTTATAGCTCTATGTTTAAGGTCTAGAGTTTTAGGTTCAAGTTTAAGAGTTTAGGGTCCATGATTTAGGAGTTTAGGGCTCATGGGTTAGGGGTTTAGGATTTAGGGTTCAATGTATAGGGACAAAAACACTCTAATGGTATTGAATAGTATTTTACACTGATATTCAGGTCTACATTAAGTGATTACAAAAAAATGATCTTGATCTTCTACACTATAAGGGATCGAAAAACCTTATAAATTACACATCTTTGAAAAACATGTTTCTCCCTACATATACTTGCACTATTGAATGTTTTTTGATCTTCTGCATATGCTTGTGCTATTTATAATAGTCTTAGTGTAGACACCAAAATTGGGTCACACTCCCCTTGTCCCTCGTGAAACAAACACCTTGAACACATTCACCTAACCATGTGGCCCCTTTCATCTCACTCTAATATTGATTTAATTAATTTAATTAAATTAATTCATTATCCTCACAATATTTATTATTTAAATATCCTAATTAGGATATTGCCCACATATCCACCTCACCTTAAGAACTATTCTTAGTATGTTGTCATAACTAACTGTCCAAGACTCATGTTACTGAGCCAAATACTAAAAATTAATGCCTGCGTTCCCTAACAAAATTCTGGCATGTTAGAAAGAAGCTTCCATTCTAATCCACAGAAAATGAATGAGATCCCAGAAAAATCGAAGGGGATCTACCTAGTTTAGTATGGCCTAGGAAATCCCGTGCCTAACCAATGTCACCTTACCTAAACCACATCGGCTCAACCTAAAACCATCATTGAAGTTACCATTTAACCCCAAAAACAACCTTATTTTGAGGTTGGTAAATTTACGAGAGATAATCACATCTTTTTGAGAACAAGTGAGAAACCAAAGTTGGCATGTAAGAAGAACCAATCGTTAGTACACACATCGTGGCATCCAGATATTCAAAGTATCAAGTAATCACACGTACCCATTTGCCTTCACGGGGCCATTGCTAGGAAGCACCATTAACACTACCTCAAGTTCATCCCATCGATCACCCACCATTACTTATTCAGTGCATCAAGCTCTACCATCAATAGTAAGTTTTGTTAACAACACTTGTCCATTGTCATTTAGATAGATCCTTTTACTTTGTTATTAGTTTATACTTCCCCTTGCTCCATTCCCCACAGATTTCTACTCCATGCTCAAATCTTGACCATCCTTTTATCCACACCACTCAACTACCCATGCACTCGATTTTAATAATTCCTGTGCATACCTAAACCCATACAAACCTCTTGCCCTTCCATTTCCATGTAGCCCTCGAGATCTCATATCACCCCACCAAATTTTTATTAAGTTTCTCCTACACCAACGACCATACTAACACCGCTTACCCACACCACCGTATCCAAAGCTAACCAAAAACCTTACATGGTTATATTAGACCAATGTCGGTCCTATATGTTTAGAACGATGAACTAAGAACCTAAGCTTCTCATTCTCTACCCAATACCTAAACCACTCCGAATCTCAACCCCGACCGTGCACCGGTACTCGACAACTAGAGACTTTGACCTTTGACCATTCATTCATAGGTTTTCTTATGTGTGAATGAATTTTCTTATTGTGGATGAATGAGATATATATCCTTTTAACTACAATAGGATTTACTTTATTGTTCGCATTAATTTGTTTTTGAAACAATGGGATTGAATAGCCAATCTATAAGATGTATCACACTTCCCAAATCTAAATGCACATGGTAACGGTAATCCACCGCATATATTGTTTAAATTTTATTTGGTGGTAACCCTTATCTCATTTTTCCATTTTATGTAGTCCTAAAGAAAAAAGGAAGCTCTCATTCACCGCGGATCCATTAAAATCATACGCGACGTAAACATGCCCACAACCAACATCTTAATAGGTATTCCTACTAACCTTTTCCTTATTTATTTCATCAACATTCAAATAAATGCATCTAAATCAGTGTGAAACATTTTGGCATGACTGTACCAGGACCCATTTAAAATGTTCTTTGCATTTATTTCATTTCTAGGTGAAAATGTTGTATATTTGCACAACTAAAATAGTTCTTACATTAAAATTTCTCCCTGGAACCTTCTTTTCTTCTATTGTGTAAAATCCACGTATTTTAGTGCTTAAAATTAACATTTCTTCCCTTTCATTAGTATCACATTAGTGAAATCAGCATCCCTTCTCCCATTCATCTATTTTTGGCATCAATTCTACATTTCAATTTGGGTTTAAAATCATTTCATTTCATTCTACTTTTCTAATTAACTCACATTGGAATCGAGGGAAAATAGCTGGGAAGTCATTCTCACCGATGGTTGACAAGCCAATCATACGAAAGTCACTTCCTTTCTTTTTCTCTTATCTAATTCTTACCCAAACATCACAAATTTAAAATATATACACATTATTAATGACATCTCACCGGAAGAAGACAATAGGTGATCACACTGATCACGACACGGAATGGGTATCCCGCTGGATAAATCTGTCCAAGGCCTTTCAGTAGGATGGCCCGCCCCTTTCATAACATATCCGAAACCTCTCGCTTGTAGATATCCTTCTTCATAGGAAGCCATTCTCACCAATAATTCTGATTCTAAATTTCATGAGCGACTCCTTAAATAGCATAAAGCTAAATAAACATAATAGAAAAGCACTCTTAGGATCATATTTTATACTTAGATGTTTCATTGGCTTGCATTTTAAGGTGCACTCCAGTTTGTATGATTAATGTTCTCTAAATACATAATTTAGAACACACATTTCATAACAACCATTCTTATAATAGATAACCATATGCAACTATAATGACTCGGTGAGCAACCGATCTATTCATTTCATGACTCGGTGAACTACCAATCTATTCATGTGTAACATTGAGTTTTTGAGTATTCTCCTGAATACTTCGTATACTTGGTTCTCTTACCCTACTCTGGGTATTGAGTGATCTGTCTAAGGAACCTAATTGAATATTTGTTACCAATATTCATCGGCATCACGATCCTTAGACTAGGTGACATAGGACAACGCAATCAACAGCTTGCGATACTTTGGCCAAAGATTTCTAACATACTGTTCATATTACTTATTCCTTGATGGCATACTCATCAATCTAGAATACATCCTTCACCCCACTCCATTGTTATCTAGAATGTCTTATACTTGACTTCTGTCAGTCCCCTTGCCCAAGGTTTAACTCTAGTTTAGGTTAACAACATAGATCATGATATGAAGAGGCTCACAAAGACTTAGGATAAATTGGCATACTGGGTCAACCTAGGTTATCCCCATGTGCCAAGGTACCTTGAGTCCTAGAGGGCTACTTCATATCCTAACTATGTTACTATCCAAACCTAGAAGGAAAACTTGTTCAAGTTCAAAGGTGTGTAGATCCTGATGATCAATGCAGAAGGGTGTTGCCACATGTTAACTATATTATTATATCCTCGAAGATCCTAATCTTCTCAAAGGTACAACCCTACAGTTGACATGTGCCAACATCCTACAGAACAGCCTCATTAGGATGTACATACCTCCAAGAGTTTACTTATGTTAAGTTAAATTTGGGTTAATAGACGACATGTTTCGGCAGCCCATCTAACCCTGAGTCCAACACTCTTTAAGTCCTTTTTAAAAGTCAGATTTAATTAATCCTAAGAACTTAATTAACTTAAGGTTGCTTCTAGATTGGTTAGTTTTGGCATAACATCCCGTTATCCAAAAAATAGGACAAAGCAACAACACAAGTTCCTTTCTTATAAAATGATTCAACCACTTAAGGAATTGTAACAACCTACTAGGCTGAAACTTATCAGACTTATTACAATTAAGTCTTAATGTTTTGCAATCATATCTTCCTCTTTTAAGTATATCTTTGTTAGAGAGGAAGAGTCTTCCTCCTATAGTAAAATGCTAGGGTATAACACACCCCATTTATGTCCTTTATAATCTCAACAATTTTCATTATAGTTTTACTTCACATCACATGATATAATGAAATACTTAGATAAGAATGTTGCATTCTACCACTTATTTAACTGCAGCTTACTTAGGGAATTCATCTAAGTTCCTTTTACAATTTTTATCAAAATTCACATCCAATCATATAGATAATAAGTAGAATATCCTCAAGACAAGATACCATCCTATAGATAAAGGTACAAGAGAATTTATACAACCAATGCCAGAAAATTCTCAACTTTCAATTCATAGTCAAACTTATACATTTACAAAATCTATGCATCTTAGACACACGGCATAACAACAACCTTTCCTCAAAAGAATATAACTTTTCTGTTCAATACAATCTATGCCAATCAGATTTCTTTAAAAGAATCAGATTTAAAACAACCAATGCATCATATAAGTTTGTGCCCTCTTTTATCACTTACGATGTCCATCTGCAAAAATTACTAGCATGAGTCAGTTCAATGAACTGAGCATGATAAGCACTAAACCTTAAAATGAAATGCACTCAACTAATTGTTTCCATAAAACAACCCTGCTTTAAGGATCAATTAGTATATCATACAATAGGCGTAAGTAATTACAATCAGTAAAGAAGAGCAATAACATCCTGAAATCACTTCCAAGAGGGAAGAGCGGAATATGTTATATATTATCAATCCTAACATTTTAACATAATATTTATTCCATTGATTTCCTTTAACAACAACAGATCATACTATCACATTGTATTCCAAACCTCATCACAATAGTATAGGATACTTAGTTATTTATCTTAAGATAAAAAGGTTTCTTACATCATGATCTAAATTAAGATGATTCATCTAACATTAATTAAGATGTTCATCGCAACAGGATAATATAAGAATACCCAATAAGGAGAGAGAGAATATCACCCAATCCCAGTTTGTATTCCCTTTTCAACAAACTAATCATCATTCACCTTCTTTTCTATTTCATCAAGATAAGTAAAAGAAGGCTAACCAACAATGTTCAACTTTATCCTAAGAACATTCAATCGTAAGTCCTTACAACTGAATTCATTCCAACTGATTATAAAAGAAGCAAAGCAAATAGTGTACCTACTACAACAATCATCTATTTTACTTTCATTAATAATAGTTCCTTTTTCAATCCAATAACAATTTTACAAATGAATAAAAGGTTCCAAGGAAGAGATCCAAACACTTTTAAAGCAAAAGGAGAAACTTATAAACCTATTTTAAAAACAAGATCTCCCAATCAAACAAGTGATCCCTTTCATTTAATTCATTAAACAATGAAGGCTATACACAGCCATAATACACAAAGAGTCATAATAATTCCTTATAAACTCTATATTAACTCAATGAACCCAATCAAGAATTGAAACCCGAGTAAGAACTCATACTCAAAATTTACCCAAGAGTTCAGCCAAGACAAAATTAACTACTTACTTCTCAACTTAACACTCCTAAGGTAAAAGATTGAATTCCTAACAGGAATAGAAATTACAAAATGATTTCAAGTCAAACCTTCCATGGTTACCCAACAATTAGGAAAACTAACATTTCCAGTTTCCTCCCAAGTTAGCAATGATAACTAAGAATGATAATTACAAACTAATCTATAGTCATTTCCAAACAATTAGTATTCCTCCCAAAGTACATGCAACTAATCCTTTAACATGCAACTGAGAATGGTAACTACTAAACTAATTACAGTCAACTTTCAATGTTTACCAAACAATTAGTAGACTATCATTTCCAGTTTCCTCCAAACACATGCAACTATCCAAACATGCAACTATCTCATTTCGAGTTTAGAGTTTACCAAAGTTCATTCAAATAGGCTAAATTCAAACATGAAAGATCTTGCAATATTTTCAACCAATTCCTTTATGCTCCAATCTCGAATTACAACCCGAGCATCTTGTTCAACACATGTTCTCACCAAATCAAAACATTCAACCGAATGCATCTAGTTCGGTAGTTAAATCCCTTAACGATTAACAATTTATACAAAGAAAACCAGATAGTTTCTTAGCTGGGCCGACACCATGCCTAATCATCATTACAATCAATATGAAACAAGTTCTTTGAATAGCCTTTCAATATAATACCCGCATTGAACTAATAGAAACTTCCACATCATAGAACAAGAATGAAAGTAGTGAGTAAACTTTAAAAACTACCTTAGTTAAAGAAAAGTTTACATAATCATCTTTCAACCCTTAGTTAATAACAAGGATGATTTGAAAGATTACAAAAAAGAGTCCAATCTATACTCCATAGATATCAAACCATTTTCATTAAGAACTCCCTTTAAAACTTATAGGGTCACATAAAACATTTACTCCAACCAAATACGGGCTCACTACAGGCCCAAGTTTTCCTTGTTTATAACACACAACAAACAGAGTTTTACCAAGTTGGAAAAACAAGAACAAACCATCTGCAACACATCCCGATTCTTACAACTAAGAAACGAGTCACAAAATCATAGAATCTCAAACCCAATCAACAGAGCTCATAAGACAACAAGTATCAACTAAACTCCAGTTGCAGATGAGGTTCCTTAAACAAAAACATGGGTCTATCCAGATTTAACATTCATTTCAATAGAAACAGAGGAACCCACGATTCTCCAAGAAAACTCAGTGAGAAATAATAGTATATGTTTTAAACAAGAAAACCAATACCAATGATTACCAGATCACATCATGCCAAGCAACTTACAGAGTCCCCTTTTTCATGCATTCTCATGTATATATATATATATATATATATTAACACCACATATACTTAACGAACCAGGCTATTATTTTCTTTTACCATGGATTCGATCATCAAGGAACAATGATTAAATAAACCCAGTAACAAATAACTAGGAACCATGCAATGTACTAAACTTAAATAGAGAAGAGTTCTTTTAATGAAATCACTTAGAAGAGAGAAAATATTTTAACAGTTAGAGCCTATCATGCCTGATAGTGTCTTGCTGTCGAAAATCGAAGAAGACCTCCAGCCAAGCTCACCACTTTTCCTCTTTTCCACGAAAGATCAAACAACCAGATACTTCTTCCACAATGCCTCTTATAAATTCCATGAAATGAAAATAGATTGGAAACCTCAAAAATAGTCATGAAGTGCAGTTTAATCTTGGTTTGAAAAACTAGAGTTCATGCAGAGTGAAAATCGGAGAACATGCAAAATGAAACAACTCATGTGAAATCCATTGGCATGCCTACCAAAGTGGTTCGGGCTCAAAACCAAACACAATTAATTTCATTAATCCCAAATCTCCCACTCAATCCTCCTTTGCCACCGCCCACCAAGTCTGGCTATTGCCAAGTCACATTTAACAAGCATTTCAAATTTTAGTGATACTGCCACCTAGGCCTCCGCCAACCTAATTAGCCCCTGCCAAAGTTGGTAGTACCACCAGTCCTTTCATCCTTATCAACATCTTAATGCCTTAGGAACCATCGCCCAACACTTGCGACCCCTTAGTTTCCCCTTCATGCCAATAACTTAGGATAGATTAATGGCTTAGGTTAGATCTTAGGTAAATTAAAGTTTATACCTTAGGATATAACACTAACCACTAACCCCTAACATAGGTCCTTAGCAATTAGGTTAGATAATTCCACATAGGTAAGTAACCAAAAATGCCATAGTTTAAAGCACTAGGTTAGATCATCATATAGCCTTGTAGTATTAGGTTCCAGTTTTAATACTTAGCAACCCTTCCAACTCCTTAGTACCAAGTTTAGGTTAGAATCAGAATTACATCAAGTAACATAGCTTAGGTAGGAGATACTTTCACCTAGCTTAGGATTCTGGTTCTCTCTAATGCCATGAATAGGCTGAAATCCCAATTACACCAGTAATGACCTGCCAGGGCGATTTCCAAAGATCCAACGAAACTTTCCACTGAATGGAAATATTTTCACACAAAAAGAGAATTAAAGAACTTACGTCTACTAAGTTCAGTCCATATGCTCTTAATTCATGGAATGCCAATTCATCAGTTGTTCATTCTGAACAGATTTAAAACATTCCTTGGATCACTGAAATTGATCCAAGGATGAGTCATATAAATAGATAAGTTTACAATTTTCCTTAAATCAGAATGCACTCATCTATGAGAAGTGAAAAATGAATTCAGGAAACATTCCAGTTCAATCAAAAGATCTTAAGAGCAGAAAAGACTTAACCATATCAAGCATGATTTCCCATAATCAAGAGAACATATCCTCATAAGGAAAATCACATATCAACACTTGAATGCAAAGGAGGAAAATAACAATAGTCAAGGGTGTTACATGCTCCCCTCCTAAAAAGAATCATCATCTCGATGATTATCTCTTTTAATAATTTATATCAAGGATAGTCAATTCATTCATTTCTCTTATCCTAGTCAATTATTTCAAAACCTTATAGTTCCAGAAATCAGTATTAAATAACTTTTATTCAAATCAAGTAAATATCTACCCAAAAATGGCTTACTTAATGTCATAAAGGATAAATTCATAAAAATTTATCACCAAATGATTCAATTATTTCAAATAGATATGGAAAAGTAGTTTTCATATCTTCTAGATTTTCCCAAGTTGCACTCTCCTTGTTAAACTGGTCCCACTGGACCTTACATTGACTTATTTCTCTATTTCTTAAATGCAATTGGTGAGTTTCCAACTCAAATGGGCTTAACCATGATTATTCTTGGGTCTTGGACCTGTAAGGAATTCCAATTTAACACATGTGATAAATCTGAAACGTATTTCTTAAGCAAAGAAATATGGAAAACATCATGCATTCGTGATAGAGCAGGTGGTAGTGCTAATCGATAAGCTACAAGACTTATTACTTCAACTATTTCAAAAGGTCCCACATAACGAGGTGATAACTTGGCAGCCTTGCCAAAAGTTATAGAACTCTTTTTTGGTTTAACACGAAGAAAAACCTTCTCACCAAGCTCAAATTTCCTATCAACCCACTTTAAATCAGCATAACTCTTTTCCTATCTATTGCTTCTTTCAAGCATTCACAAATCATTTTAACTTGTTGTTCCATTTCCATTAGGATTTCAGGTCCTATTACTTCTCTATCCTCAATGCTATCCCAACTAACAGGGGTTCTGCATTTCCTTCCATAAAGTGCCTCAAAAGGTGCCATCTTAAGAGAAGCATGATATGTATTATTGTATGCAAATTCAACTAATGGAAGGTACTCCTCCCACTTATACTTGCTGATCCATACAGTACATCCGTAACATATCCTCCAAAACCTGATTTACTCTTTTGGTCTATCCATCCGTTTCCGGATGATACGCAAAACTGAAATTCAATTTAGTGCCAAGAGCTGCGTTAAGCATTTTCCAAAACCTTGACATCATTCTAGGGTCTCTATCAGATATGATTAATTCAGGTACTCCATGTAATCTGAAAATTTCATGTACAAATATTTTAGCCAAAATAGGAGAATCATCCTTTAGATTTCCAGCAATAAAATGAGCTACTTTCATTAGTTTGTCAACTACTACCAAAATAACATCATGTTTATTTCTTGACATAGGAAATCCTTGTACAAAATCCATGCTTATTACCTACCATTTGTACTGTATGGTATGCTATGAGGATATAATAAACCAGCTGGATGCATATGTTCCACTTTTACCCATTGACATTCTAGACAATGAGTCACAAAATCTATAACATCCTTTTTCATTCCCTTCCAGAAGTATTGTTGTTTTATGTCAACAAGCATTTTTGTAATGCCAAGGTGTCTAGAGAAAGGTGAATTGTGAAACTCGGTCAACAATTTCTTTCTCAAATTATTAGGTAAGGGTATGTATACTCTGTTTTCATATCGTAAGATTCCCTCATTATCAAAGTGAAAACCTTTATACCTTTCATCTTTTGGATCTACAACAAGTGTTGTTTTTACTTGCTGAAAGTAAGAATCAAATTCCATAACACTTTTTACTTCATCCTTAAATTGAGTTCTTAGTGTTATAAGAGCATAAATGTGCTTCCTACGACTTAGAGCATCAGCCACTCTATTCTCTTTTCCTTTAATGTAACTTATGTCAAAATCATATTGAGACAAAAACTCTAACCACCTTCATTATCTTGCATTCAGATTTGGTTGAGTGAAAATGTACTTCAGATCCAAGATGATCAGTTTTCAACTCAAATGGTTTACCAAGCAAATAATGCCTCCAAACTTGAAGTGCATGAACTATGGCAACAAGCTCTAAATCATGTGGAGCATAATTCAACTCATGTAACTTAAGTTTTCTACTTTCATAAGCTATGACATGATCATTTTGTAACAAAATACCTCCAAGACCTTCCCCAGATGCATCCGTTACAACCATGAAGTCTCCATTAGGATCCAATATAGACTAAAATAGGTGTTGAAGTCAACTGACTTTTCAAATTTTAAAATTAGATTCACATTTATCATCCCAAACAAATTTCTTATCCTTCTTCTGCAATGAAGTTATTGTGCACCACCACTTAGAAAAATCCTTAACAAATTTTCTATAATAACCTGCAAGGCCCATGAAACTTCTAACTTCATGTACATTATTTGGTGTAGGCCACTCGATTATAGCTACAATTTTAGAAGGATCTACAACAATCCCATCTTTACTTATAACATGACCCAAATAGTGAACTTCAGTGTCATAGAAAGAACATTTGGATAGCTTACCATATAACCGTCTCTTTCTCAAAATTTCCAAGACTATTTTCAAGTGTTCATGATGCTCCTCAATAATTTTAGAATATATGAGAATGTCATCCAAGAATACAAGCACAAACTTGTCCAAGTATTCTTGAAAGATATTATTCATTAAGTTCATAAAAGCTGCAGGTGCATTCGTTAATCCAAAGGGTAAAACCGTGAATTCATAATGTCCATACCTTGTCCTAAAATCCATTTTATGAATGTCCTCTTCCTTAATTCATAATTGATGATATCCAGACCAAGGTCTATCTTAGAATATATTGATGCCCCACGCATCTGATCAAATAGGTCATCAATTCTAGGAAGTGGGTATCTATTCTTGATTGTTGTTTTGTTTAACATCCTGTAATCAATGCACAATCTGAGTGTTCCATCTTTCTTTTTCACAAAGATCACTGGTGCTCCCCAAGGTGAAACACTTGGCCTAATCAAACCCTTAGACAATAGTTCTTGTAACTGAGCCTTAAGCTCTACTAACTCTGTGGTAGTCATTCGATAAGGTGCTTTAGAAATAGGTTCAATTACTGGTTTGATTTCAATCGTGAAGTCAAACTCCTTTTGGGTGGTAATCCCAGTAATTCTTCTAGAAACACATCAGTAGTTCCGTAATAATGGATAATGTTCCATGAAATCATTGTTTTCTTCCACATATTCAAAAATTTTTACTGCATATAAGGTACAACCCTTATTTTTGGCCTTTTTAAGTTGCATAGCTGATAATTTCCTAACAAAATTTCTCATTTTACACCTTGAATCTCTGTTGTTTTCTACAGATCATCTAAACAACTAATATGTTTTTCAAAATAGTCTACCTTTGCTTTATGCTCTACTAACCAATTTACACCTATGACTATATCATAAGATCCCAAAGGTGCTACATAGAGATCAACTTCAGTGGAAAAGCTAGGTAAGTCAAGGATTGCCCCAAAAAGACACATACTAACTGTATGAAAAAATTATTACCATAATGTACAGTCCATGATTTATCCATTTTTCTATCTTTTCTTTTAAGTTTTGAAGCAATTTTACTAGAAATAAAACATTCAGTAGCTCCCGTATCAAAAAGAATAGTTACAGGTATGCCAAATAACTTACCAGGAACTTCAATAGGTGTAACTTACTTTTCAGCTTGCTTGTCAGCTACTGAACAGCATGTATCTTGTGTTGCTGATTATGATCATCCTTCTTCAAAGGACATTGATTCACGTATAATGATCTTTTCCACAGTTATAACAACCTCCTACCGGTCCCTTTTTGGGCTCAGAATTATTTCCAACCTTAAAGTTATCATTTTGACCTCCATAGGGTTTTCACCCGCTATTATTATTCCTAGAAAAATTGTTTTGTGTATTACCAACAGTCTTATTCATTGTTGTCTTCTTATTCATATCGGTTGGAAACTTACTTTTGTTACCAAACTTTTTCCATGGTCCTTTCTTAGGTGCAAGAGAAGCTGAAGAAGAGTTTGGAACTTTCTTCCGTACCTCTTCCTTGTGAGTAGAAATAGCCTTTAATTTATGTTCCTACCTTATGGATTTTTCAACAACCCCTTCCATAGTGGTTGGGCTTGTGAACATCAACCTCTCCCCCAATAATGGGATTCAATCCCATGATGAATTTTCATATCTAAACTTCTCATCAATTTGATATTGAGGTACATACTTGAGAAGTTTCATAAACCATTCCCAATACTCAGTTATAATTAACTTCCCTTGAGCTAAGTTCTGAAATTCAGTCATTTTCTAATCATAATAAAGTTGTGGCAGCCATCGTTGCCTAAAATAACCTTTAAATTGATCCCAAGTGATGTTAGTTTCATCAATGTTTAGCTCAGCCTTCCGGCTGTCCCACCATGAAGATGCTTCATGGGAAAGTTGATATGCTCCCCAAATAGCTTTGGTCTCTTCTAAGAAGTTCCTTATTGCAAAGTACTTCTCCATCTCACTGAGCCAATTCTCAGCTCCATCACCTAATGTGGTGCCATCAAACTTAGGTGGACTTATCCTTTTTATATCATTAGTGAGTTCAACAACCAACCTAGCCTTTTTGTTTTCTAGCTGGTTAAGCACATTAACATTGTTATTATCAACACCCATATTGGGGTTGTCCTCAAGAGGTGGCTGATTATTATTACCAGCTTCTTCTTCCTCCTCATTACCCATCACTTGTTGCTCAAGCACAGTCAAATGATCTCTTGTGTCCAATAGGGCAGCAAGGATCTCATCAAGTTTTTGGGTTTGCTGCTCCTTCCTTAGGTGGAGCATTGTTTGCAATAGTTCCCCTTGTCCTAACCATTTTTTGTTACAAGAAAATCTAAGTTTTTATCAGATTATGGACACAATAGGTCCAAGAGCTGCAACCTTTAGCTTTGATACCAAGATGTAACAATCCCATTTTAAGACTTTAGAAACAAGGAAAAAAATTTGTATGATTAATGTTCTCTATTCTAAATACATAATTTAGAACACACATTTCATAACAACCATTCTTATAATAGATAACCATATGCAGCTATAATGACTCGGTGAGCAACCGATCTATTCATTTCATGACTCGGTGAACTACCGATCTATTCATGTGTAACATTGAGTTTTGAGTATTCTCCTGAATACTTCATATACTTGGTTCTCTTACCCTATTCTAGGTATTGAGTGATCTATCTAAGGAACCTAACTAAATATTTGTTACCAATATTCATCGGCATCACAATCCTTAGACTAGGTGACATAGGACAATGCAATTAACAACTTGCGATACTTTGGCCAAATATTTCTAACATATTGTTCATATTACTTATTCCTTGATGGCATACTCATCAATCTAGAATACATCCTTCACCCCACTCCATTGTTATCTAGAATGTCTTATATTGACTTCTGTCAGTCCCTTGCCCAAGGTTTAACTCTAGTTTAGGTTAACAACATAGATCATGATATGAAGAGGCTCACAAAGACTTAGGATAAATTGGCATACTGGGTCAACTCTGGTTATTCCTATGTGCCAAGGTACCCTGAGTCCTAGAGGGCTACTTCATATCCTAACTATGTTACTATCCAAACCTAAAGGAAAACTTGTTCAAGTTCAAAGGTGTGTAGATCCTGACGATCAATGCAGAAGGGTGTTGCCACATGTTAATTATACTTTGTTGTATCCTCGAGAAGATCCTAATCTTCTCAAAGGTACAACCCTGCAGTTGACATGTGTGCCAACATCCTATAGAACAACCTCATTAGGATGTACATACCTCCAAGAGTTTACTTATGTTAAGTTAAATTTGGGTTAATAGACGACATGTTTTGCAGCCCATCTAACCCTGAGTCCAACACTCTTTAAGTCCTTTTTAAAAGTTAGATTTAATTAATCCTAAGAACTTAATTAACTTAAGGTTGCTTCCAGATTGGTTAGTTTTGGCATAACATCCCGTTATCCAAAAATAGGACAACAACAACACAAGTTCCTTTCTTATAAAATGATTAACCACTTAAGGAATTGTAACAACCTACTAGGAAAACTTATCAAACTTATTACAATTAAGTCTTAATGATTTGCAATCATATCTTCCTCTTTTAAGTATATCTTTGTTAGAGAGGAAGATTCTTCCTCCTATAGTAAAATTCTAGGTATAACACACCCCATTTATGTCCTTTATAATCTCAACAATTTTCATTATAGTTTTACTTCACATCACATGATATAATGAAATACTTAGATAAGAATATTGCATTCTATCACTTATTTAACTACACTTATTTCTAAGTTCCTTTTACAATAGCTTCACATCCAATCATATAGGTAGAATATCATCTAAGTTCCTTCCTACACAATTTTATCAAAATTCACAACTTTCAATCATATAGGTAATAGAGTAGAGTATCCTCAAAAGAATATAATACCATCCAATCATGCCAATCAGATTTCTTTAAAGAGAATTTATTCAAAAAAACCAATGCATCATATAAGTTTGTGCCATCTTTTATCACTTACGATGTCCATTTGTAAAAATTACTAAAGACGAGTCGGTTCAATGAACTAGCATGATAAGCACTAAACTTTAAAACGAAATGCACTCAACTAATTATTTCCATAAACAACCCTACTTTAAGGATCAATTAGTATATCATACAAGAGGGTGTAAGTAATTATAATCGGAAATAAAGATCAATAACATCCTAAAATCAATTCCAATAGGAAAGAGTGGAATATGTTATATACTATCAATCCTAACATTTTAACATAATATTTATTCCATTGATTTCCTTCAACAACAATGATCATACTATCACATTGTATTCCAAACCTCATCACAATAATAGTATAGGATACTTAGTTATTTATCTTAAGATAAAAAGGTTTCTTACATCATGATCTAAATTAAGATGATTCATCTAACATTAATTAAGATGTTCATCGCAAAGGATAATATAAGAATACCCAATAAGGAGAGAGAGAATATCACCCAATCCCATTTGTATTCCCTTTTCAACAAACTAATCATCGTTCACCTTATTTTCTATTTCGTTGCAAGATAAGTAAACTAAGGCTAACCAACAATGTTCAACTTTATCCTAAGAACATTCAATCATAAGTCCTTACAAATCTGAATTCATTCAACTTATTATAAAAGAAGCAAAGTAGCACTATACCTACTACAACAATAATCTATTTTACTTTCATTAATAATAGTTCCTTTTTCAATCCAATAACAATTTTACAAATGAATAAAAGGTTCTAAGGAAGAGATCCAAACACTTTTAAAGTAAAAAGGAGAAACTTATAACCCTATTTAAAAAAAGATCTCCCAATCAAACAAGTGATCCCTTTCATTTAATTCATTAAACAGTGAAGGCTATACACAACCATAATATGCAAAGAGTCATAATAATTCCTTATAAACTCTATATTAATTCAATGAACCCAATCAAGAAATGAAACCCAAGTAAGAACTCGTACTCAGAATTTACCCAAGAGTTCAGCCAAGACAGAATTAACTTGCTTACTTCTCAACTTAACACTCCTAAGGTAAAAGATTGAATTCCTAACAGAATAGAAATTACAAAGTGATTTCAAGTCAAACCTTCCATGGTTACCTAGCAATTAGGAAAACTAACATTTCCAGTTTCCTCCCAAGTACATGCAACTAATCCTTTAACATGCAACTGAGAATGATAACTACTAAACAATCTACAGTCAACATTCAATGTTTACCAAACAATTAGTAGACTATCATTTCCAGTTTCCTTCAAGTACATGCAATTATCCAAACATGCAACTATCTCATTTCAAGTTACAATCAATATTCAGTTTACCAAAGTTCATCATTTCAACAAGATACATAAATTCAAATGAAGATCTTACAATATTTTATAACCAATTCCTTTATGCTCCAAGTCTTGAATTACAACCCAACATCTTGCATGCAACACGTGTTCTCACAAAATCAAAACATTTAACCAAATGCCTCTAGTTTGGGTAGTTAAATCCTTTAAATAACGATTAATAATTTATACAAAGAAAACCAGCATAGACTATCATTTCTTCCTTCAAGCTGGCCACACCATGCCTAATCGTCATTACAATCAATATGAAACAAGTTCTTTGAATAACCTTTCAATATAATACCCGCATTGAACTAATAGAAACTTCTGCATCATAGAACAAGAACGAAAGTAGTGAGTAAACTTTAAAAACTACCTTAGTTAAAGAAAAGTTTACATAATCATCTTTCAACCCTTAGTTAACAATAAGGACAATTTGAAAGATTACAAATAGAGATTCCAATCTATACTCCATAGATATCAAACCATTTTCATTAAGAACTCCCTTTAAAACTTATAGGGTCACATAAAACATTTAACTCCAACCAAATACGGGCTCATTATAGGCCCAAGTTTTCCTTGTTTATAACACACAACAAACACAGTTTTACCAAGTTGTAAAAACAAGTACAATCCATCTCAGAACACATCCCGATTCTTACAACTAAGAAACGAGCCACAAAATCATAGAATCTCAAAACCCAATCAACAAATCTCATAAGATAACAAGTATAAACTAAAATCCAATTGTTGCAGATGAGTCTCCTTAAACAAAAACATGGGTCTATCCAAATTTAACATTATTTTCAATAGAAAAAAGGAACCCACAATTCTCCAAGAAAGACTCAATGAGAAGAAATAGTATATATGTTTTAAACAAAAAACCAATACCAATGATTACCAGATCACATCATGCCAAGCAACTTACGAGTCCCCTTTTCATGCATTCTCGTGTGTGTGTGTGTGTGTGTGTGTGTGTGTGTGTGTATTAACACCGCATATACATAATAACCAGGCTATTATTTTATTTTTCCATGGATTCAATCATCAAGGAACAATGATTAAATAAACCTAGTAAGAAATAACTAGGAAACCATGCAATGTACTAAAATTAAATAGAGTAGAGTTCTTTTAATGAAATCACTTAGAAGAGAGAAAAGATTTTAATATTTAGAGCCTATCATGCCCGATAAGTGTCACTATAAAATCAAAGAAGACCTCGAGCCAAACTCATTTCTTCTCCTCTTCTCCATGAAAGATCAAACAACCAGATGTTCTTCCATAATTCCTCTTATAAATTCCATGAAACGAAAATAGATTGGAAACCTCAAAAATAGTCATGAAGCATAGTTTAATCTGCTGGTTAGAAAAACCATAGTTCATGCAGAGTGAAAATAGGATAACATGCAAAATGAAACAACTCATGTGAAATCTACTGGCATGCCTACCAAAGTGGTTGGGCTCGAAAACCAAACACAATTAATTTCATTAATCCCAAATCTCCCACTCAATCCTCCTTGCCACCGCCCGCCAAGTCTGGTTATTGCCAAGTCGCATTTAACAAGCATTTCAAATTTTAGTGATACTGCCACCTAGGCCTCTACCAACCTAATTAGCCCCTACCAAAGTTGGCAGTACCGCCATTCCTTTCATCCTTATCAACTACATTAATGCCTTAGGAACCGTCACCCAATGCTTGCGACCCCTTAGTTTCCCCTTTATGCCAATAACTTAGGATAGATTAATGGCTTAGGTTAGATCTTAGGTAGATTAAATTTTATACCTTAGGATATAACACTAACCACTAACCCCTAACATAGGTCCTTAGCAATTAGGTTAGATAATTCCTCATAGGTAAGTAACCAAAAATGCCATAGTTTAAAGTACTAGGTTAGATCATCATATAGCCTTGTAGTATTAGGTTCTAGTTTTAATACTTAGCAACCCTTCCAACTCCTTAGTACCAAGTTTAGGTTAGAATCAAAATTTCATCAAGTAACATAGCTTAGGTAGGAGATACTTTCACCTAGCTTAGGATTCTGGTTCTCTCCAATGCCATGAATAGGCTGAAATCCCAATTACACCCGTAATGACCTGCCAGGGTCGATTTCTGAAGATCCAACGAAACTTTACATTGAATGGAAATATTTTCACACAAAAAGAGAAATAAAGAACTTACGTCTACTAAATTCAGTCCATATGCTCTTAATTCATGAAATTCCAATTCATCGCTTGTTCCTTCTGAATAGATTTAAAACATTCCTTGGATCACTAAAATTGATCCAAAGATGAGTCATATAATCGTATAAGTTTACAATTTGCCTTAAATCAGAATGCAATCATCTATGAGAAGTGAAAATGAATTCGTGAAACATTCTAGTTTAATCAAAATATCTTAAGAGCAAAAAAAGACTTAACCATATCAAGAATGATTTCCCATAATCAAGAGAACATATCATCATAAGGAAAATCACATATCAACACTTGAATGCAAAGGAGGAAAATAAAAATAGTCAAGGGTGTTACAATACCGCCCGACGTCAACCACTCCCAACGAGTCCTTCACCACATTCTATTCTATCACCCATGAATCCTACCCAACCTATCACTATTGCCACATGAGATGAGGAGTTCACATGACTCCTTGACTAGAACCTTGCCACCTTGCAGTTTTATCTTTTCCACTCATCCACTCGAGATGCCTTAGGTTAGTTGATATACAACATGCTCATATCTATCCCATGGACATTCACTCCTACTTCTTCCCCAGCCTCTACTAGCTCTAGCACTACCTATATCTACCTTTCCCCCAGTCATTTCATAGTTGGGCCCCATACCTATTATAACCGCCACATCTACCACATCTTTTATAGCATGCTTACATCCACTATACCTTCGCCAACCACCCAGAACATAACCTCATCTACACCTATTTTTTCATATATACCTGTAGCTACACAACCACCCCCAAAGGTCGGTGACCCTACCCCATTTCAAAACATTGTTATTTATATTCCACATCCTTACCCCATTGCCACCAGTGGTCACTATGGCCCTTCCACCTCCATATACGTACTATTAACATCCTCTCATTTCATCTATCATTCATTATGGGTATGTACCCCTATTTCATTCCCTCCTTTTCAATCTACCCATATGGCAGCACCATATACTTGAATGTCACCATCATCATATGGATAACACCAATCCTCTTACACTACAGAGTCACCCAACCATCACAACCTACCAATGACCTAATCAAGTTATTGATGGATAAGATGCGATATTTGAAGCATCGCTCGCTCCCATAACACTCTCACCTATGATGATAATTGTAATGAGCCTATCAACCCATCCATTCTGATCCACCCATATCCCATGCATCGGTAAATGCCTAAATATAACCACTTAAATAGTAAAGAAGACCTGAAATAACATTTACGATCTTTCAAACATGGGTGTTATCGATCGCCCATGATGATGCTTTGCTTATGAGGACATTTCCCATGTCTTTGATCGGCTGCATTAGATTGGTAGAGTGGGTTACCTAGACACTATCTTCTCATTTAATCAGGTAGCCCAAGCCTTTTTAGATCACTTCTCTATTAATGTTGTTAATAAGGTTACCATGACCAACCTCTACTCTACGCGTCAAGATGATGACAAATCTATCACGCATTTTGTTGCTCATTGGCATAGTCTAATCAATCAACTCACACTCCAACTACCACAAGCCAAACTCATAGATCTCTTCACGCGGGCTTGTCCTAGACATATTTTGTTAACCTTACAAGTCCAAACTTTCCAAACCTTCGATGAGGCATTCACCATGGCATGAAATTTAGAGATTTAGGATGTCGAAGAGAATAAAATCCAACTACGCAATAATAATTCAGCCTTCAAATCAAATGATTCCTCTTCTACTTTGAAACCATAGAACAATTATTCAAAATCCAAGGAACTCCTAACGCAGCTTTACTCAAGGCCAACTCATCCATCAAATCAGGCTAGTCCCTCATCTAATCTTTCCCCTGTCTAGACTTTTCAATTCAGACAAGAACAACGGAAATATACCCCAATTAGGGAACCTTATTATTTTGTCTTAGAAAATCTCATTAAAGTTGGGGCCATCACCCTTCCTCCCATAAAACCACACACTAGTTTTGACCCTACTCACCCCACACCCGCATGGTATAAAGAGCACAAATTCTAGCAACTATCATCGAGTGAAGGGTCATAGTGATGGTAATTACATCACTTTCAAAAATATTGTCCAAGAAATGCTTGAGAAATGTGAGTTAACCTTGGATAACCCTAACGCACCTACCAATCAAAACCTACACATCTTCAAGAAACCCTTTCCTAATCATGCCCCTTCTTCCAATCAAACTAGAGTCCTCAACTCATGATAGCCATACCCACGAGGTCCATGCTATTTTTAGTGATACATCCATTGCTACCCAATTACCTCATATTCCTTCCATAGAGGAAATCTTATCCCAAATTCCTCCACCTACACTTGAACCCACTTCACCTACTCCTCCACCCATAGAGGGACATCCTTCGTCTCCTCTCTCACCCATGAAGGAGACTCCTGTTGACATCAAAACTACTTCACCTTTGACTTCTCCACCTAGAGAGCCATCACCCACAATACTTCTCCAGTCCATGGAAGATACTTTTCCATGTCCTCCACCTATCAAGGATCCAGTAGAGATACCTTTACCTCTAGGTGATCATTCTCCATCACCTACCGAAGATCTTGCAGACTTACTTTCAGCTCTCTTACCCACGGAAGCCAAAACTAGAAAATTCCCCATCTCTAAGACACATTTTATGGAATTTCCATTGGATCCTCATCAACCTCACCGACAACAGTTGCCATTTTCATGCCTAGCTAATTGCTTAGATTATGTGGATAGGGCCTTACTTTGGGGGCATCTTTTGCTTCCTATCTCCACACAAATGCAAATGTCACTTACTGACACTTCCACTATCTACCCAAAAATATTTCGCCAATCAAACCAAATACAACTACAACTATCAAAAATTCCACCATGATACCACTCATGGCTCAAACCACACCCCTACCCATAACCCAACGTGCATCTACACCCAAGCCTACACTTACATCATCTTCTTCGCCTAAACCTAGCACTACCTTAGGGGTCATCCCAACTACCAGCCTTACTCATCCACCCATCAAATTAGATTTAGCTACATCCTCCAAGGCCAATACCAAACCTACTCCGACACCCAAATAGAAGAACCAACCCCATAAATCTCATACTCCAACCTCACCGATCACACCTTCATCACCTTCACCCTTTTCGTCCATCTTAGGACCTCACCCTTCTAACACGGTTAAGAAACCTCCACCCACTAGTAAACTAAAAACATAAGCAGCCCATTCCTCCATCACAAACCTCAAACATACCCAAGTGCCCACCATGACTTCCACCCACATCTATAAAATCTTTACCACCCATACCTCTAATACCATTGATCACTCCTTCACTACCCATGACACTTTAGTCTCTTTCCCTCACACCTCCAGCATGACCTGCACCATCTACCTTCACAGCACCTCCATTATCCCCATGGGTAATGCACCCTCTTCCACCATCTACCTTTCCCTCTAGATCTTGTGTGCCCATATCACCTTTACCCAAGAAGGTACAACCTAAGGAAAAAATCCACTACCCAAAGAATAAGGTAGTCAAAACAACCACACACTCTCCTACCAATTTTTCTACCATACCCCTACCCAAAAACACATGACCAGTGCCTAAGATCACACCAACACCTAAAACTATATCTCAACTTACTCCCCCTCGTGCAAAGACCGTTCCTCTACAGTCTGTCATGCCTACACCCAAACCCACCTTCACTTCCCATTGTGATCCACTAGCAAGGTCCTATGGAAAAATCTAAACCAACCTCCTTGAAACTTTTTTCATCACATTACCACCTCTCAGACCTTATAACCAACTCAAACCCAAACCAAAGGGTTCAAGGACAAAAAAATTTGTGCCTACCAACATGTTCCATGACACGATGTAGAGAACTGCAAAGCTTTAAAAACCATTCTTATCCAATTGTGTCCTCTCGAAGAAAAATTTGACAATGATGACCTTCTTGATGAGGACCCCATTTCACCAACACCCATTCCCACAGCTCTTCCCTCACTGCCTACTCAATGACCTGGACCTTTACCCCCACAGCTCCTAGAACCACCTCTAAGATTTGAAATTAACATGGTTCACATCAAAGAACTCATCAAACCTCCACCCAAATGTCAATGTGCTCAACTCATCCCACAAGGTTCCTTCCCGCCACTAGGCTTTTTCCCTTCATGTCACTATACCTTTCATGGCTCACCTACCTCACCTACCTCCCCACCTTAGATCAACATGATCCATGTTGTTACCCATGCTTAAAAGGACAAAGGCAAGGAAAAGGCAACTGACTCACCAACCAATCCTATACCTAACATAACATCTACACCCACACCTAAAATCACTACTGCGTCCCACATATCCTATTTCTAATAGGGTCACGCACAACATGATGCTCAAACAACTACACCAATCCCCCTCAAAATTTCCTTATATGACCTCATCCAAACCTCAAAATCCCATCGTCAAGATCTCATGGAGGTCCCGCATCTATTGAGGTTTTACTCAATGATCTTGAACCCATAGCCTCCATTATCACACCACATCATGTAGCCTCTCTCACCAAATTACCACCTTTATCGATGCCTCCACCTACTTGCCAAATAGCCTCCTTTAGCTTCTCGAGAGGAAGAGATCACACCACACCAAAATGATGACCCGCACTCATCTCTCTTCATCTCTATCCACATCGATGATATACGTGTACATTGTGTTATGATCGATTAGGGCACTAGCATTAATATCATTTCCTCCCATGCATTCACTCAAATGTGCATACCTAAAAATTACATGCATAAACATCTCGTCATGTTGCGTTTTTAATGATGCTATCACCTCTACACTTTAGCACCATCATTCTCCACATTTACATGGGCTCGTACTATTCCAGATTTATTTTATGTCTTGGAGGGGGAATTTCAATATAACCTTTTCCTTGGTAAACCCTAGATTCGTGTCATGGGTTTTCTTCCTTCCACTTTACATCGTTGTGTGAAATTCGAACATGAAGGGCACACCTATACCATTCCAGCTGACCCATCACCTTTCAAAACTTGAAATTTGAGAATGAAGAACACACCTATACCATTTTAGTTGACCCATCAAAAAATCTACCTCCACAACCATTGCCACACCACTTACACCTCCCTCACCAAAGGTGCAGCCACTACCTTAACCACACCTACATCCTCCATTTCTACCACTACCACAACCTCCACAAACCAAACCGTTGGCCTCCCAATTTGTTAGCTCCACCTCTAATCTCGACCTCCGACACACCGTCTATTCTAACTACCAACATACCAACCACCGATCACTTGGAGGTCATTTTTCAACACCTCACTCTAGGGAGTATCACCTATATACTATCAACACATTCCTTGCTCTCAGTAATAGTATGGAAGTCTTCACCAGCACTTTGCTATGATCACCATATAGAGAGCACCTCCTTCACTATCCTTCCCACCTTCATACCAATCTTACCTATGGGGGACTTGATACTACTACTTCACACTCGAACCACCGTCACAAACCCGCCTATTTTTCTCGACCTCCAGTCACTCACTAATCACTATTTTACCCACACCTTCTTACACTCGATGTGCATGGAAGGGTTTTGGTTTTGGATTTTATGAGCAAGGCCACCATACTGTTATTCCATGTACTACTTGCAAGCATAATGACCATAGTGGTATCAGCTTTGTTGAACCACCTACCAAGAAGGCCCGCATTGAACTCATTGAAGACATCATCCCTTCTCCACCTTCGTCACCACCATCACCACCTTCACCGATAGAGTCAATGGATCCAGAATCCATTCCTCCTAACTTTTTTTTCATAAACACCATTTCCTTGGGGCCTCTGACTTATCAACACGAGGGCAAGGCTCCCTCTTCTCTTCCCTTCCTATACCCTGAAATGATCGAGGATGATACACCCTTGATTAACATCGTTCAATGCTAGGATGATGAATCTATACTCACCTACCTTGGTGCAGAAGACTCATATATTCATCAGTCACTACCATCTGAGACCCAAACCATGTTGAATGAATCGACTATCGAAATCAACATTCATACTCAGGACGACCCTCACATTCTAAAGATCGGTCAATCTTTAGATGTTGTTGAACAGGAATCCATCACTTCTCTTCTTAGAAACCACAACCATGTTTTCACTTGGTCTTACACTGATTTTCCTCCTGTGCATCGACCCCAACATAGTGGTCCATAATATCATAACCATTCTTAATGCTAAGCTCATAAAACAAAAGCTAAGGAAAATGCACCCTCACATTGCCTTTCTAGTCAAAGACGAACCTTAGCACCTTCTTTTTGTTTCCTTCATCTTACCCATTGATTATCCTCATTGGATTTCTAACATTGTCCCCGTCACTAAGGTGACAGGAGGAATCTGAATTTACATGGATTTTCATGACCTCAATCTATCTTGTCTAAAAGATGACTTTCCTTTACTGGTATTGACCAACTAGTTGACCTTACTATTTCACCTTTTTCTTAGATCATTTCTTTGAAGTGTTGACAAAACAGATAGGGTAATGGGCATAGGAGGAATACCTGTTCAAATGTTGGTTGATGGGTTGTTACACATGTATGACTTCAGATCCACCGCTGATCGTGAGAGCTTCCTTTTGGCTAGGAGAAACTACCTGAAATGAAAACAAGACCACCAGAAGGAATTAAACAATATGGGCAGTGAACTACCTAGTGTATGCTAGATCCAGGAAGTGTGATACTTCCTAGATGGTTGTTATTCGACTGTTTTAAACAATTTAATGTTGTAAACAAATTAAATCCTATTGTTATTTAAAATGATTTAGGTATCTCACTTAAAAACAAAATAAGAAATAGATCTAATCTAATAGGCTAAGCTAGAATAGAATCCAAAGGTCAAATGATTGGTTCTAGGTCTCTGCATGTCTAATAAAGGTCTCGGGTAGATCACAGGTGAATGGCGGTGAGATGAAATTTAGTGGCTAGGTCTCTGTTCTAGGTTGTGTGGGCAAAGATGGAGACTGGTGTAGGTCGAGGTGATCGACGATGCTTAGGTGTAACCGGTCTTTGGTTACCTTGATATCTGAAAATGTCACGAGAATAAGCTTTTGGTATCTTTTTTTATTACAAAAGGAATTTGGTTGGTCGGGATGAGGTATTGGGTTACTTGGAATAGGCTTTTACGAGGTTTTAATGGGTATATGGAGGTGAAAATGTTGGATAAGGTTAATATGGGGCAAGATAAACAAGGGGTGATAAAATGATGATGAAATGAAATAAACCAGGAAAGTATGATGTTATACTTGAATTCCATTCCTGAATGCATGTGTGTGAGGGATGGAGGTGTTGATGATGGGTTTGAAGGTTGCAAGTGATCACCAACTGAAGAAAATCTTCTACATGGGTTGCATGTACACTCCTCTTTGCTTGGATAGATCAGATCATGGCTGGGATGGCTATGCAGGAGAAGATGCTCAATCTTCTTCCTTGGATATAGGTTTTCACTAGAATTTTATCTTTGAAGATACGTTATCTCTCTGAGATGTGTTCTTTCTTGTCCACTTTCTCCCAATGTTTACAAACCTTGAGAATAAGGTAGTTTAGGGGTTAAAAGGGGTAACCGATGGCGGTCCAGATTAACTGGTGACGGTTAGGGGTAACCGACATTGGTCAAGGTAGGATTTCCTAGGTTTACTAAACTAGGGAGATCCTCCTAATTTCCTTAGATCTTGTATCATTCTCCCATGGATTAGTCTCAGAGCCTCTTGTGAGCATACGGTAATGTGGTTAGAGGGAATGTAGGCATTGATTTTTAGGGTTTGGGTAAGTCTTAGTTAGTTATGGCAACTTGCTAAGAATAGGTCTTAGGTTGAGTTTGTTTGATGAGGTGTCTAAGTGAACTGTATGTGTGGATATTATTTAAATAATATATTTAAATAATAAATATAGTGAGGATAATGCATTAATTTAATTAAATTAATATTAGTGGGGTGAAGGGGGTCATGGCTAGGTAAATGTAATAAAGGGTGCTTATTGGTCGAGGTACGAAAGGGGAGTGTGACCTGATTTTAGTGTCTAAATTTTGCCCCTTTTTGTTGCATAGCTTGTATTGGTAAGCGATGCTAACAAAAATAAGATGTGGTTGCCCCATGTGTGGGTGAAGGTGATCCCCTCAAACCAGGAACTAACGAGGTAGTAGGCTAAAGCGGTAAGTGGTTTGATAAAAGGTAAATGTGAGGAAAAGGAAAGTGGGTACAGGGAAAAGGGTGAAAGGTATACTCAGAAATCTAGGTAATCGGTTAGGATCACATGTAGCAGACAGATCAAACGCACACACACATATAAACTATAGCACACTACCTACTGTTGAAGAGTGGGAAAACTCCACATTTTCTAAGGTTGATAGGTTATCCGAACAAGGTTGAAGTGAATCCAGTATCCAAGGTATAGGATATGGTCAAGAAACACAATGTAGGTTAGGTGTAGGAATGTTTAGGTATGTTTTGGTACACCAAAGGTAGGGTTAGGATAAATGGTCACATAAATAGGCTAGGTAAGTTTATTATGTCAATCAACACAGGTAACAATGCTGCAAGGTATAGTGAACACAAGAGGTCAAAGGTCACTAGCGATGGTCCAAGTCCAAATATCTAGGTCACGGCATGGTTAAGGCCAAGGTAGAGGTAAAAGAATAAGAGGTCCCTAAAGGAGGAAAAATGGAGGTAGGAAGTGATGAGGTTAGGAAAGGTAAGGTGATGGGTTGGGTAAAGGTTGGATGGGGTAATGAAGTAAGGTAAAGGGTGGGGTAAAATGGAAAATTAAGGGAAATGTGTAGGTTTTGGTGACCGATGGTGGTCATGGATAACCGATGTCTATATAGGAAAACCAACGATGGTTAGGTAGGTCGGACAACCGATGTTGGTTAAGGGAATCGATGTTAATTAGGTCACATCCACGGGATTAGGTTAGGTAGTATGATTTGACAAGGGTTGGGTGGGTGAGTAGCAGGTCCATGGGATCAGGGCGAGAGAGTTGATTGGTTAGAGGTTGCAAGTAGGTATTCGGTGATGGTGGAGGCTGGATAGGGATCAGGCAGACCATCGACATAGTGGCTAGATGTGCCACTGAGATAGTGGTAGGGTGACAAGGTAAGTTCCCAATGCTACATTGTGGATTACATAGATTAGAAGTTTTGGTATTTGTTAGTTGTAGGGTTGTGTAGGTGTTTTGCTTTTTTTACAAAGTGGGATAAATTTAAATTTGCGTATCGGGGGAATAATAGGAAAAAAAGGGAAGTAGGGTAGTAAATTGTATAGGTGGGGTGGGTAGGGGTCTAAGGGGAGTTTAGGTCATTGTAGGTGGGGTAAAAGGGGTAGGGGAGGTTTATAGAAAAGGGGGGTTTGGGAAGTCACGAAATTTTTTCGACAAAGTGACCAGCATCAGTCAAGCTTGCCAATGTTAGTTTGGTAGAACCGTGTATTGCTCACCAAACAGTGACCGATGCCGATTTAAAGGTGACCAAGTCGAGTTAGAATAAATCAACACTTGTCAGATTTTAGGCACAAGGGTGCAAAAGTGATGTAGGTTAGGTGGTTGAGATGGATAGGGTAAAAATAGGGTGGAGGGTAATGATAATTGGTGAATATAGTCATGGTAAAATAGGGATTAATGCCATGCTTGGATTGGATGCAGGGGAGAGCGCAATTACACATGTGGGACAAGGTTCCACCTCTTGCGCGGCTTAAGCAACCCCTTTGGAGCTACAGCACATGGAGGTAGTGGCCTTGAGTGGGATTCGGTGCTACCGACATGTTGTTCAGTATCCCAACTTGATGGTCACACTCATCGATAGATGGGACTCCGTGACCAACACATTCCACCTTCCGACGGGTGAGATGACTATCACCCTAGAGGACGTGTTCCAGATTTTGTGGTTACCTATATGGGTGACCAAGTTTACTCTATCTCCTCTGAGGCCTCGTGAGGAGCTACTTGGATAGTTTTTGGCGAGGGCGGTGGATCGAGATACCATAAGCACTAGTTTGAGCTATGGCGAGATGTACCTAGCTGCAAATGCTAGATGAGACAAGGCTAGTGGTTTTATTAATGGAGGCGGTGTGTTGTTATGCACTTTGCAAAATGCAGAGGTGGATGCTTTCCCCAATCATTGATGTGGGTGCTCCATGATATGATGGTGCATAAGACATGATTTTCCTGGGCACTAGCATTCTTGGTGCAGCTATATCAAGAGTTGTTTGCATATGGGTGACTATGCAGTTTAGCTTTGTGTTGTACCTTTATACTGCATTGCTGGGCCTATGAGCACATAGTCTATGTTTGACCTATAGGGATGCCCCAAGTAGATGTATTTCCTACAAGATGTGTGCGGGTGGGATACAAGAGATGGGTGCCTTGTAGGAGAGCAGAGATTAGATAGGCCGACATATGATGTCACCCATTTTTAGTAGTTGTTGGAGGGGTTTTCCGAGTGGACATTATCTGGAGACCATATCTCGGGATTCCCATCATATAGGCACATGCATGAGGAGCTATTTGAGCTCCAGCTAGAGAGGTGGATATAGGGTCATTGTGCTTGGGAGGATGAGATGATCTCGGTAGCAGAGTGGTCTAGAGGTAGTTTGGGCTTGTACAAGATATTCCTCCATCCTTCCCACGATCGTAGAGATTATGTGGAGAAGCCTCTACCTCTATCATAGCCTCAGTAGTGCCTACAAGGGAGGAGGAGTAGCTAGTGGATCGGTGGATAGATGACACTAGATGTACGAATAGGTATAGAAGTGGTGGGTGGCTCGATTCTGAAGCCATACCACCTGTGGCCGGGCAACCTAACTTAGCTACCATTACAAAGTATAGAGAGATGCTCTATAAGGCGGTAGTGATGATGATCACCTAGATACATATACTACAAACACATTTGGAGGGGTCGGTGTTGTTGAAATCAGCAAGCACCCTTTAAGATGTAAATCAAGGTTCTAAGTTGATGTTTAGGGCATCCAAAGTGATTGCACAACATTGAAACCTCTCTCCAAGTGTGGGACATGCAAGATGAGAGAGGAATCTCTAGATTAGAGGTTGGTTCCTCAAACTCCTCTAATTAGATCTATTATTTGCACAACCGCAGAGGTTTAGATCCTAATTTTATCCTAATTTGTAAGAGACAGACAGGATAAGAGATGCAAAAATTGAAACTAAACTAATAAGGGTGATATACCAAAGGAGTGGTGAACATTTTTGCTCATGCAAATAGACACAAATCAGAAATTGCAACATAAAACATCATGCACAGGTTGATAAGCTATAATCAAAGGTTTGAAATGAAACAAACAACACATACAAAGGATTGAAAGCATTCACAGAGCCTGTATTGTGATTTTCAACATCAAAATCCTTGCATTCCAACACCAAAGAGGTAGAAAACTATTACAATCCCTGAAAAGGTCTGATCCTTGCAAAAATCACTTGTTGAAGGTGAAAACAGAAGCTTGCTGTGTAAAAAAGTGTTCCACCCTTGAAAAATGAGCCAAATCGCTTTTACAAAGGTAATGGGTCAATCCTAGAGAGAGAAAACATGAAAAATGTGGAGCCATTCCTCATTGACCAAAATGCATTAAAAAAACATGGAGTTCCTTACAAACCCATGCCTTGACATTTTTTACCATGCTAGAGAATAATGCGACCCATTTTGCATTAAAATTGGTTGTTGAAACGTCAGTTCTATGCATGGGCACATACCAGAAGCATTTTTTGATTTTCTCCCTCCAAAATGAACCAAAATTCAAAATTTACCATGGAATATTATAGATAATTTCACCAGCTTTCCATTGATATAAAGAACGTGAAAATCTGAGCTCTGGATCGAAAGTTATGGCGATTTGAAGTTTTAGGGCAAAAATAGGCCAAAATCGGATCGGTGGGCAAAAAGTTTGAATTTTTTACCCATTTGGTCTTTGGGACATTTTTCAAATTTTCCCCACGCTCCACCACTCCAGGTGCCACATGGCACATTCTGATTGGGCACGGTCCCTTCCCCGACCATTTTTTCCTTTGGGTCACTTGGTTTTTTTCACCCTTGGACACGTGGTAGCTCCCGATTGGGCATGCGGGCCTTTCTAGGGAAAAATTTTCCCACCAAAACTCTCGAGCCATAACTTGAAAAATACGTGGAGTTAGGAGGAAAAATTTACCTTTCTAAAATCTGAGAAAGAGATCTATCCAATGGTGCCATTTCCAGAAGGTTTTGAGTGACTAAAAGTAAAAATTTATGACCGAGGCACAATAGAAGGAAAGAATGAAAGGGAGTTAGCCACAAAATGAGCAAATAACATTTGGATAACAATTTTGGTGACTCGGAGGGGTCATCTACCTCACTGGATGAATGATCGTAGCTCCGAACCAATCCATTGGGCATGGAGTCATGAGTATTAGCCTTTGGCTGATCCAACTTTGAAAATGTCCCTCTGAACCACTTGAATCCCACTGACACGGAGTTGTTCCCACCAAAATGCCATCAAAACGAATCGTGCAAGAGCGAAACCAGCAGCACCAAAACTATGTACAAACTGAAAATCATACATGCTCAAAATGGAACATGCGAGTGTGCATAAGTACTTCTTCTACTGAAAGCAAACCTACCTACTCTACTCTAACTCGGAAGCAAAGGTGAGCTAAACGAACCCTCCAACTAGTTGTGTAAAATAGCTTCCTTTCTTCAAAATGGCAACCATGCAAATGATTTGGAGCTGAGTATGGCTGATTGGATTGAGTGGAAAATCAACAAGAAGCTGGTCTTCTACCCAAATTAGCAAGGTGTCAACTAAAAACAAATCCAATACCTCTTTTAGTTGCTTTCTGCATTTGGATTGGAGAGGTATGATAGCTAATCCTTGGAACTTTGCAGCTCATCCTCATGCTTAGAAGCAAGCATGACTGGTTGTAGGCTTCTCCTTTGGCTCCAATGAAGCCAAATACCTAATTGGGCCAGGTCTAATCCATTGAGTATGCCCATAATTCTGATTTTCAATTCCAAGAATGGAGTTCTCTTGTAGACCTTGAATGGATGGTGTGGAAGCAATGGTAGAACCCTTTTGCCCTTTCTCTTCCTCCATGAAGGACAGAAAGATTAAAATCTTCCAATATTGGTTCCAAAGAGATTCTATAAGATGCAAGCTTCTACAAATGAATACTCTCCTCCATGATAGTAGGATCTTGTGTTTGGAAGATGGATGATGAAAGAGAGAATGGTGGAAACTCAACCGGTTCTTCTTCATCAAAACAGTCCTCCAAATCGACAGTAAACTCCCTCATTGCTGTCCTACTACAAATGTTCAACCTCTCCATGGCGTTCTCTTGATCTGCAACTTGATCACCATGGTTTCTTTCATCCTCCAGCATTTAGTCTGAGGGATCAAACTCTTCTTCATCTACTAGAACTTGAGAGAGATGAAGTAGAGAGAAGAACTCGAAGGTTCTTCTATAACCTATAGCTTTGTGCTCAAAGCCTTTGGATCTGCACTTTTCTCCCCACAAATGGAATGTGCTCCTCTAATTTTGGATTTGGAGTAGATTCTCCTTCCTCTTGCTGTCCCTCATGACTGATTTTTGCAATTTGAATTGGGTCAGCATTTCCTTCAAATAGGTGCCAACATGGACACTATATTCGAACAAATTGATTGCTGATCTGCAACTCCTTTTTGCTCTTCTTCTGCTGCAACAAAATCATCATTTTCCACCATTTTTATGTAACTCTAACCTCTTCTGAAGGTTGCATCAGCAAAGGGATCTTCTTCATCCCAAATTTATGAGCCCAACTCTTCAAAATTTGAATTTCTTCATCCTTGTTTGGATTCTCTTTTGCTGTCCTTCATGACTGATTTTTGGAATTTTTTGTGGTGGTGGAGGAGGTAAAACCTCTTGTTTCTTTGGAGGAGAGGGTGTTTCATTTATCTCTCATGGAGGGGATGACTATTTGGAAGGGAAAAGGACAAAATAATTTAGATGAGGTGGAAGACTAGGGGGTGGAGAAATGGATTCAACACTTGGGATAGTAGATGGAGAGTTTAAAACTTGACACTGCTGAGATAAAACAGATTGGGAAAGAGGAAAAGAAAAGGCATGAGATGGTGTGCTTACCCATTGACAAGGTTGCTAAATACTCCTCTCATACACCTCTATTCCTTCAATCCACTTTGCAAGCAATGGCAGCGTTGAAATCATGAAGTCAAGCTTCTCTTGAGGGCTGTAATGCCTTGGGAAAGGTCCCACCCATGGACAGGGTGCTCCACAACCGATTCCAAATGCTTTCATTTGTGTTTGAGCCCTAGATTGCACCATGTTTACCTCATCTTTTGGATTTTCTCCACAGACCAGCATCTTGCATCTAATTGTCTTCATTGTATGCACACCTTTGCTCTTGAAAGCTCCATAGCCAAACTGATTTTGGCATTGCTGCTCATATGGGTATGTATGTTGATTTTGAATTTGTTCAAAATGCTGATTTGGAGGATTTAAAAACATGTTGGAGGTGGGAAACATTGCTGTTGTTGTAAATGTGAGTTCCATGATGGAAATGAAGTCATGATTGCACAACTTCATGGAATGGAAAAGAATGAAAGAGATGGAAAGAAGAATGGATGGAAATGGATGGAAAACAGGTCTACAACTTCAGAAATGGGTTGTTGATCAGATGGAGTCGCCAGATGTGTTTGCAAGTGCCTCCAAAGGCTGAAATCTTCACAGGAACACACCAACCTGCAAAAGATGAAGTGGAAGACCTCTAAGGTCCCACCGGTGCCAAAACTGTTGTTGTCTGCAAATCAACAAAGACACCCACAGGATACAAATCAGGTTTCTAAGTTGATGTTTAGGGCATCTAGTGTGATTGCACAACATTGAAACCTCTCTCCAAGTGTGGGACTTGCAAGATGAGAGAGGAATCTCCAGATTAGAGGCTGGTTCCTCAAACTCCTCTAATTAGATCTATTATTTACACAACTGCAGAGGTTCAGATCCTAATTTTATCCTAATTTGCAAGGAGATAGGGATAAGAGATGTAAAAATTGAAACTAAACTAATAAGGGTGATACACCAAAGGAGTGGTGAACATTTTTGCTCATGCAAATAGACACAAATCAGAAATTGCAACATAAAACATCATGCACATGTTGATAAGCTGTAATCAAAGGTTTGAAATGAAACAAACAACACATACAAAGGACTGAAAGCATTCACAGAGCATGTATTGTGATTTTCAACATCAAAATCCTTGCATTCCAACACCAAAAAGGTAGAAAACTATTACAATCCCTGAAAAGATATGATCCTTGCAAAAATCACTTGTTGAAGGTGAAAAAAAAGCTTGCTATGTAAAAAAGTGTTCCACCCTTGAAAAATGAGCCAAATCGCTTTTTACTAAGTGCATGGGTCGAGCCCAGAGAGAGAAAACGTGAAAAAATGTGGGAGCCATTCCCATTGACCAAAATGCATTAAAAACAGCATGGACATCCTTACACACCCATGCCCCGACATTTTTGAGCATGCTTTGAGAAGAATGTGACCCATTTTGCATTAAAATTGGTTGTTGAAACATCGCCTCGCCCATGGGCGCATACTAGAGTTTTTTTATTTTCTCCTCCAAACTAAACCAAAATTCAAAATTGACCATGGAATATTGGAGAGAATTTCACCAGCTTTCAATTGATATAAAGAACGTGAAAATATGAGCTCGGATCGAAATTTATGGCGATTTGAAGTTTTAGGGCAAAAACAGCCAAAATCGGATCAAAACGGACAAAAAGTTTGAATTTTTACCCATTTGGTCTTTGGAACATTTTTCAAAATTTTCCCACACTCCGCCACTCCAGGTGCCACATGGCACATTCTCGATTAGGCGTGGTCCCTTCCCCGACCATTTTTCCTTCAGGTTGCTTGGTTTTTTTCGCCCTTGGACACGTGGCGCCTCCCGATTGGTCAAGCGGGCCTTCTAGGAAAAATTTCCCACCAAAACTCTGCTGAGCCATAACTTGAAAAATACGTGGAGTTAGGAGGAAAAATTTACCTTTACTCGGAAAGCCGAGAAAGAGCTCTATCCAATGGTGCCATTTCCGAGAGGTTTTGAGTGCCTAAAAAGTAAAAATTTATGACTCGAGGCACAATAGAAGGAAAGAATGAAAGGGAGTTAGCCACAAAATGAGTAGGGGCACATTTGGATAACAAATGAGGTGGAGGTAGTAGAGCTATGAGTATAGGTGGCCGATTGTAGGCCCGGATGGTGGAGGAGAGGGTGAAGGAGATGGAGGAGATGGAGAGGTTTTAGGCATGTTTTTGGTTTTGAATAGAAAATTCCTATAACCTAAATATGAAAATGGAGAGGTTATAGGCATGGATATGAAAATGCCTATAACCTAAATATGAAAAATATTTGGTTGGTTTTGGGCATGTTGTGGGTAGATTATAGGTAAAATGACGTAGGGGAAGGTGATTATGGCGAAAGGGGAGGATTACCTCAAAGGTAAGCGTCGAGGACCAAGTCCTGTATAAGGTAATCAAAACATAAACAAATATGGTTAAAAGATAAGAGGGGGCAATAAAGCCACTTGATTAGGTAGGATCATACTGAGTAGATCATACCTTGGAGGGGGTAATGAACATAAGACCCAAAAGGCATTGCATGATTAACTATTCTACGATGAAGGTAGTCACAGGATCACCAAATGTCTAAATTCCAAGATTTCCCTTGAGGAAAATGAGGAAATGAGAGTGGAAATGGTAAGGTGGGTGAAAGGTAGCTAATTTTATATGTTTTTAGTGACAAGGCTTTTGGGCAAGAGGTCCTAGGTCACAATGGGCAAGTCCATGACTTAAAAGATTTATTTTTATAGACTGATCGATGCGGGAATTCTATATGGGATAATGAATATGGTACTCCTTGAGGTCTTCGTGAAGCTGATCAAAGCGGGAAGCTTCGGTTTCTCTTGTCATTTTTTTTTGTAAAAAGCTTCACATAGTTGTCCTTCGAGGGAGCAGTCTATTTATAGTAGCAATTTTTTCGAGACGAAGATGTCCTTTTGAGGGATTCATCTTTTATTAGAAGTTTGACTCAAGGATTTTGGTCCCATGTAACGTTGTTGAAGTCATGGACAGGACCAAGGTGGAGGATAGGAATCTTGTTCAAACGGAAAGGTGGAATGACCATGGGATCTCATCTAAAGGTAGATGAAAAGTATCCATGAGAATCATGCTATGTGCAAAGTGTTGTGGTACACATATTCAAGAGAAGATAACAAGTGATAGGTACTCACATGATTCTTGTGTAATCGTTAGGAGGTGTATAGAGTGAATAGTGCTCAAGGATGACCACCCCGTAAAGAGACAAAGGGTGAGGTAGGACAACGATTCAATAATAGAATGGTCGAAGATGCAATGCATTAAGGGGCTCAGGTTTGGGTTTACCATCAAGTAAGGATAAACAATAGCCACCTTGATCCATAAGTATGAGTTACGATGTATGGTCCAAGCCAATTAGGGGTGAATTTTCCTTGTTTATGTTTTTCTTCATTGGTTACATGTTGATTTTATTTCAAGACAAGGTCACCAACTTGGAAGGTTCATCCATGAACATATTTGTCATTAGCATGTTTGATATGTTGTTGGTAAACTTTAAGGTGATCCAGAGAGTGTTAAGGCGATGTTCATCTAATAACTCTAGTTGTGCTAAGTGGTCCTGATGAAAGTCATCATTAGTAAGCATGTCATGGAGAGAAATGTGGAGTGAGGGGATATGGACTTCGAGAGGTAGAACAGCCTCTGTACCATAGACCAGTGAAAAGGGTGTGGCCACAGTGGAAGTGCGGTATGCCCATAGGGTAAAAGGAATGTGTGTATGCCAATCCTTCCTAGTATCGTCAACCACTTTCATGAGAATTTTATTGAGGGTTTTATTAGTGGATTCGGCTTGGCCATTGATTTTTGGGTAATAAGGTGATGAGAAACTAAGCTAAATGCCAAAGGCATCACAAAGTTTTTGCAATGTTTTGTTTTTGAATTGTTTTCCATTATCAGTGATGAGGCAATGAGGAACACCAAAGCGAAAAATGATGTGATGGTTAATGAACTCACATATCTTCTTGGCTTTCATGGAGATAAGTGGTATGGCTTCCACCCATTTTTTGTAGTATTCGGTAGCAGTTATGATCCATTGATGGTGTTGGGAAGAATGAGGATTGATTTCTCTGACAAGATCCAAACCCCATTGAGAGAAGGGCCAAAGGTCACGAGCGACCTGTAAGGCATGACTGGGTGTATGATGAAGGTTGTAATATTGTTGGAATTTTGTACAATGTTTGATGTAGTCGCAACAATCATGGTTAAGGGTTGGCCAGTAATAGCCTAGGCAAAGAATACGCTTAGCAACAACAAGGCCACTAAAGTGACCTCCACATATGCCATCATGAACCTCCTTAATGGTATAAGGAATTTTAGAAATTGTGAGGCATCGTAAGAGAATACCATCAAATCCATGCTTACTGAGAATTCCCCCAAAATGATGTAATGAGAGACCTTTGTAAGCAAGGCACATTGTCCATTACGAGTGAGATCAGGAGGTAAGATGGAGAGAGAAAGGTAGTCAGAGTATTGTTTATACCAAAGGTCACTCGGGTCAAGGGTGTCGGTTCCTATTAAGTAAACATCATGAGGTAAATAAGAAGGTGAATGGAGGCATTTTACTATGATAAAGATTTTGCAATCGACAGGGAAAGCGGGTATTTGGGAAGCTAAGCGAGGCCATGGTATTGGTAAATTTATGGGTTGAACATAAGATGGTTTGAAGGGTGTATCGATCAAAGGTGGTAAAAGTATGTACATGATGTTTAATGGATGGTACATACCATTGACTTAGCCGATGACCAATTTTGAATCACCAAAGATGTGGATTGATTTGACATCTAGGGCATATGTGGCTTGGAGACCTAGTACGAGTACTTCGTACTTGGTAATATTATTGGTGCATTCAAAGTCTAGTTTGAAAGACAAAGGCATGGGTTCTCCATCTAGAGGAATGAGGATAATACCAGCCCCACCCCCACGCTAACACTTGGAACCATCGAAGAACAATGTCATCTAGTAAGGGGGTTCATCCAGGGAAAGAGTAGTAATTGATTCATCGGGAAAGTCAAAATTAGAGGGTTCATCCCCAAAAATAGGTGCATCACCGATTGGTCAACGATAGCTTGGCCCTTGATGGACTTTTGATGAATGAATTCAAGGTCAAGATCGGCTAAAATCATAAACCATAACGTGATACGCTGATTTTGATAAGGTTTGGAATACATGAAGTGTAAGGGATCAATGTTGGTCATGACATAGTTTTAGTGGTTGAGTAGGTAATGGTGGAGTTTGGTGGAAACTAAAAATAAGGCTAAGAAATTTTTTTAGATGGTTATAATGGGTTTCATAGTCCAAAAGAGTATGGATTATGTAATAAACCACCTACTCCTGTGTTGTTCATCACGATGAGCAAGCATGGCTCCCAAGGAATGATCGATTAGCTGATATGTATAGGTAAAAAGGTTTATCTTCTTTAAGTGGAATGAGTATGGGTGCTTGGAGAAGGTATTGTTTTAGAGCCTCAAAATCTTTGTGATAGTCATCATCCCATTTAAAGGAGACATCCTTCCTAAGCGAGATGATGAAATGGTTGACACTTGATCGGACAATTGTGAAATGAAACCACAAATGGACCGTAATTTACCTTTCAAGCTACGAGTTGTTTAAGGTTAGTGGGCGGAGGCATTTTAGGAATGGCCTTGACTTTAGTAGGATCAGCTTCTATACCACAGAGGGAAACAATAAATCCCAGTAACTTTCCTGAGAACCGCGAAGACACACTTTTTAGGGTGAAGGTGGACGTAATATTTAATGAGGTGGTCAAAGATGGTTTTGAGGATGGCGAGGTGCTCGGTGCGATGTTTAGATTTGGCCAAGAGATTATCCACGTAATATTCTAATATGTGATGCATGATATCATGGAATATGTAAGTCATAACATGTTGATATGTAGCACCAGCATTTTTAAGGCCAAAAGGCATGACTCGATAGCAAAAGGTTCCCCAAGGGGTGATGAATGCGGTCTTGTGTTGATCTTCTGGGGTAAGAAAAATTTGGTTATAACCTAAGAAGCCATCCATGAGTGAGAGCATCTCATGACCAGCGGTGAGGTCAACCAGATGATCAATACCATGCAAGGGAAAGTCATCTTTCGGGTAGGCTAGGTTGAGTTCACAGAAGTCCGTGCAAATGCGAGTCCCGCTATTGCTTTAGTAATAGGGATAATGTTAGAAATCCAATGAGTATAATTAATGGGTAATATGAAGGAAATAGAAAGAAGGTGATGAAGTTCTTCTTTGATGAGAAGAGCAACCTTTGTGAGGTGCATTTTCCTCGATTTTTGTTTGATAGGTTTTGCATTGGGAATGGTCACAATATTGTGGACAAATATGGTGGGGTCAATCTTGGGCATGTCTGCGTAAGACCAAGTGAAATTGTGGTTATGATCTTAGAGAAAAGTAATGATGGCTTCTTTTCGTTCGGCATCTAAAGATTGTTTGATCTTTAGAATGTGTGGTCATTCTTAGTATGAATGTTGATTCGATAGTCAATTCATTCAACATGGTTTACGTCTCGGAGGGTAACAACCGATTAATATATGAGTCTTCTACACCAAGGTAGGTGAGTATGGATTCATCATCTAGACATTGAATGATGTTAGTTATAGGAATGTCATCATCGATCATTTATGGATACAGGGAATGGAAGAGTGGAAGGGGCCTCACCTTTACATTGATAAATAAAAGGCCCCAAGGAAATGGTGTTTATGAAAAAAAAAAAAAATAGGGGGAATAGATTCGGATCCATCAACTTTTCGATGAGGGTGGTAATGAGGGTGGAGTGAGTGAAGGTGGAGAAGGGCTAGGATCCTCAATGAGTTCAATGATGCGGGCCTATTTGGTAGGAGGTTCAGGGAAGCCAATACCACTACGGTCGTTATGTTTGCAGGTGGTACATGGAATGACAAAGATGGAGGCCTTGCTCATAAAAGCTAAAACCAAAACCCTTCCACGCACAAAGGTGCGAAGAAGGTGCGGGTGAAACAGTGATTGGTAAGTGATTGGAAGTTAGTAGAAAATGGGTGGGGTTGTGATGGTGGTTTAGGTGTATAAGTGGTGGTATCAAGTCCCCATAGGTGAGACTAGTACGAAGATGAGGAGGACCATAAAGGAGGTGTTCTCCTATAAGGTGATCGTAGTGAGGGTGTTGGTAAAGGCTTCTATACTCATGCAGAGTAAGGAATGTGTTGACACTATATAGGCGGTACTCCCCCAGAGTGAGGCATTGAAAAACACCTTCCAAGGGGTCAATGGTTGGTATGTAGGTAGCTAGAATGGATGATGTGTCGAAGGTTGATGCGGAGGTGGAGTTAACAGATTGGGAAGCTAATGGGTCAGTCGTGGAAGTTATAGTAGTGGTAGGAATGGAGGAGGTATGTGCGGTGAAAGCACAGTAGGTGGGTGTCTTGGTAGGTGGAGGTAGACAGATTAACGGTATGAGCACATCATTAGATCGGTAAAGCATGTTAAAGATTTTGAAAGGTGATGGGTCGATGGAATGGTATAAGTGTGTTCTTTGTGTTCAAACTTTACACAACGATGCAAAGTGGAAGGAACGTAACCCTTGACATGGACCCGTGGTCTACCAAGAACAAGTTATATTAGAATTGCCCCTCTAAAATTTAAAACAATTCTGGAATAGTGCAGGGGACCACACGAACATGAAGGATGATAGTGCCTAGTGTGGAGGTGATAGCGTCGTTGAATGAACGTAACATGACCAGATGTTTATGCATGCAATTATTGGGTATGTGTATTTGATAAAATACATGGGATGAAATGATGTTAATGCTAGCACCTCCATCAATCATCACATGGCGTACCCGTATGTCATCAATGTGGATGGAGATGAAGAGGGCTAGTTCCAGGTCATCATTTTGGTGTGGCACGATCTCTTCCTCTAATAAGCTAAGGGAGGCCACTTGGTGAACAAGATGGGGTGAAGATGAAGGTGGTAATTTGGTGAGAGAGGCTACATGATGAGGTGTGATAATGGAGGCTACGGGTGTAGGGTCATTGGGTAAAACCTCAATAGATTGAAGAACCTCCATGAGGGCTTGACGATAGGATTTTGAGGTTTGGATGAGGTCATATAAGGACATCTTGAGGGGAGATTGGTGTAGTTTTTAGCATGGTGTGATGTGTGATGCCATTAGAAATGGGGTACATGGGGCCGCGGATAGTTATTTTAGGTATGGGTGTAGATGGTATGTTGGGTATAAGATTGGTTGATAGGTCAGTTGCCTTTTCTTTTCCCTTTTGTGCACGTGTAGTGATGTGTATCATGTTGATTTGAGGGAAGTTGGCAAATGGAGAAGGTGTAGGATGAGTGGTATAACGACATAAAGGGAAAAAATCTCTTGGGAGGAGAAAATCCTTGTGAGGTGAGCTAGGCGCAATGAAATTGGGGTGGTGGCATGGCAAGTTCTCTAATGCGAACCATGTTAATTTCAAATCTTGAAGGTGGCTCTAGGAGTGGAGAGGGTGGAGGTTGTGGTTATTGATTGGGGAGTGTGGGAATGGGTGTTGGTTTACGGTGGACACAATTGGATAAGGTTGGTTTTCAAGGCCTTGTAGTATTCCACATCGTGCCACTGGCACACAATGGTATGCACAAATTTTAGTATCATCAAAACCTTATGGCTTGGGTTTGAGGGGGTCATAAGGTCGAGTTGCGGTAATGTGACAACAGAGGTCTCGAGGAGGTTGGTTAAAATTTGGGCATAGGATCCCGCTAGTGGATCACATATGGGAAGTGAATGTGGGTTTGGGTGAAGGCATGGTTGATTTTCGAGCAACTATTTTTTGGAAGAGGAGGAATGGGTCGAGTTATAGTTTTAGGTGCCGGTATGGTTTTAGGTATCGGTTGTGTTTATTTGAGTAGGTCTGATAGATGAATGAGTATGAGGGTGTGTGGTTGTTTTGACTACCTTATTATGGGGTAGTGGGGTTTTGTTTTGGGTTGCACCTTCTTGGATAAAGGTGATGTGCGTTTACGTGATCTAGAAGGAAAAGAAAATGGAGGAAGAGAGAAAAGTTACCCACGGGGATAACGGGGTCTTTGTGAAGGTAGATAACTCGGGCCATACTTGGGGTGTGAGGGACAATGACTGAAGTGTAGTGGGTAGTGAAGCAATAGCCTGAGGGTATTGGAGGTATTGGTGGTAAAGAGGCTGCAGTGGGGGTGTAAGTCACATTGTGTGCCTAGGTAGGTTGGAGGTTTGTGAGGAAGGAATGGGTTGTTATGTTATTGGTTTATGGATGGGTGAAGGTTGCTTGACCATGTTGGGTAGCTGAGGTCTTAAGATAGACGGGACAAGTGTGGGCGTGATTATTGTTGTCGTGGGGTATGAGGTCGATGAGTTTGTTTCTTTGGTTTAGGTGTTAGAGTAGGTTTGGTATTGACGTTGGAGGATGTAGCTAAATCCAATTTAATAGGTGGATGAGTAAAATTTGGTGGTTAGGGTGACCCTAAAGTGATAATAGGTTTAGTTGAGGCAAATGTTGTAGGTGTGGGTTTGGGTTTAGATGTAGGTTGGGTTATGGGTAAGGGTTTGGTTTGAGTGCTAACAACCATCATGGAAGGGTTACGATAGAGGTGGGTTGTATTTGTTTTTGATTGGTGAAATGGGTTTGGGTAGATAGTGGAGGTATCATCGAGGGATCTCTGCATCCGGAGTAAGAGGCAGCCCCATAGTAAAGCCCTATCCACATAATCTAAGTGATCGGCAAACGTGAGAACGAGGCGTATGTGGGTGGAGTTGGTGAGGACCTAATGGCAATTCCCATAAAATGTGTCTTAGAGATGGGGAATTGGCTCGCTTTAGCTTCCATGGGCAAGAGAGCCAAAGGTAGATCTGTTGGATTTTGGGTAGCGGATGGAGAATGCTTTCCAAGAGGCAAAGGTATCTCAACCGGGTCGATGATAGGTGGAGTGGATGATGGGAGATCCTCTATAAGTGGAGGAATAGATGGGCGCACCTCTTCGTGGGTGAAGGAGAGCAATGGGTGCTCCTCTGTGGGTGGAAGAGATAATGGGAGCTCCTCTATGGGTGGAGGTACTTATAGAAAAAGGTTCTCTAAGTGGTGAATCTAGGAGTGAGATGGGCTCAATGTTAGTGGGAGACCCTCTCTGTTGGTGAAGGAACGTGAGAGGTTGGTTCCAATGCGGAAGGAGGATTTTGTGCTAGGATATCCTCTATGGAAGGAATATGGGGTAATTGGGAGGTGACATGTACCTCGTTAAAGATAACGTGAACCTCACGAGTATGGGTATCGTGAGTTGATGTCTCACCGGTTTGATTGGATGAAGGGGCATGGTTGGGAAATGGTTTTTTGAATATTTGTAGATTTTGGTTGGGGCGGTGTTGGGATTATCCACAGTTAACTCACCTTTCTCGAGAATTTCTTGGACAATATTTTTCAAAGTGATGCAGTTTCCGTCACTATGACCCTTTACTCGATGATAGTTATAGAAATCATGTTCTTTATACCATGTGGGCATGGGGCAAGCAGGGTCAAAACCAGTGTGTGGTTTTATAGGTGGAAGGGTGATGGCTCTAGCTTTGATAAGATTTTATAAGACAGAAGAGTAAGGTTCCCCAATTGGGGTATATTTTCTCTGCTCTCATCGAATTGAAAAGTCTAGACAGTGAGAGATTAGATGAGGGTGTAGCTTTGATTTGATGGATGAGCTAGGCTAGCCTTGAGGACCACTACGTTAGCGGTGCCCTTATATTTTGAATAATTAGTTTGTGGTTTGGAAGAAGAAGAGGTATCATTTGACTTGAATGCTAGAATTCTATTGCATAATTGAACTTTCTTCTCTTTGATGGCTCGAATCTCTAAATTTCATGCCATAGTGAATGCCTCATCAAATGTTTGGAAGATTTGGACCTGCGAAGGTCGGGGAGATATGTCTAGCGCAATCTCGTCATGAATATATTGATGAGTTTAGTTTGTGGTAGCTTTGGAAGGTAAGTTGATTGATCGAGTGTGCCGGCCAAGCAAAAAAAAATCTGCAATAGATTTGTCCTCATCTTGAAGTGTGGAATATAAATCGGTCATGGTAACCTTCTTGACAATATTGATAGAGAAATGATCCAAGAAGGCTTGGGCTACTTGATTGAATGAGAATATAGAGTGTTTAGGTAACCCACTATACCAATCTAATGCAGGTCGAATGAGGGACATGGAAATATTCTCAAAAGTAAGGCATCATCATGAGTGATCGAGATAACACCCATGTTTGAATGACTGCAAATGTTGTTGTGGGTCTTCTTGTCTATTGAAACGATTGAATTTAGCTATTTCCCAATGCACGGGGTATGAATGGATAAGAATGGATGGGTGAATAGGCTCGTTGTAAATCTCGTCATAGGTGAGAGTGTTGCGGGAGTTGGAAACCAATGCCTCGATGTCCGCATCTTGTCCAACATCAATTTAATTAGATCATTGGTGGGTTGTGATGATTGGATGCCTCATGTAGTGTGAGAAGGTTGGTTTTGGGCATATAATGGGGGTGGCACTCTAGTGTATGGGGCTTCCATGTAGGTTGGTGGAGAAGAAGGTAGTGAAATAGGGGTATGTGCCGGAATGAATAATGGATGAAACAAGAGGTTATTGGTAGTATGTATACGGGGTGGAAGGGTCATAGTAGCTGTTGATGGTGAATCACTGGCACCACGAATGTCTACAACTCAATGGGTTGAGACACTCAATGTGATTGCATAACATGGAGCTTTTACCAAGTCACGGGACCTTGCGAAAATAGAAAAGCTCTCCCAGGATGAAGGTCGTTCCTATTCCTCTGTTCAAATGCACACGTAAAAATGTAGAGGGTTTACTCAAAACCTAAACTAACTTACCAAGGAGATAGGGTAAGAAGATGCATAAAATAAAACCTAAACTACAAAGGTGATGCACCTCAGAGAATGAAGAACACCTTTCTTTCCAATAAACACAAACCATAAAAATGCAATGAAAGATCATGCACGAGATAACTAGATTTTAGTAAAAGATTAAGAGGATGTAAATGAACACAGAGAGGGTTGAGAATCATCCACAGACATGCATTAATTTGCTCCAAAGATTGATACAACACACTACAAAATGTCAAGAGGCAAGGTTGCATTATAGTTCTAAATGGGAGGTTTGAACTCCACAATTTCACCTGCCAAAGAGAAGAAGGGAGGGGCAAAACAAGAATGTCCAACCTTTAGAAAGAAGCCCCTCCTTACAATTTATAGGAAGAATGAGAGAGGGAAGAGAGAGGAAATCTAAATCTACCCCAACCACCTCCAAAGTTGCATTTAATTTATCTCATTATGGTGGGAGGTGAGAACCCTAGCAAACTTAAAAAGTGGCGAACTATATTTGTAATTTTAAGAACTTATTCCCACCCAAGTAAGATTTCCAAAAAGTCCAACCTTGCGTGAATCCGAGCTCCCTGTGAAAAGTTATGGCCGTCTGAATATCTAGGTCAGGGTCTACTTCCTATCAGCGCTCAGAATGTTGCACCTCCTGAAGGTGCGCCATAGGTGCATCCATATTCATGTCGACATACCCTTACATGTGCCAAGGCATGAATTCTATCATGTCGACATTCTGTGTCATGTGCCCTTTACGTGTGCCAAGGCACGACTTCTGCCATGTCAACACTCTCCTACATGCGCCAAGGGCGCATCCATTTTCATGTCGACACCTTCTATCGTGCACCTCTTACCTATGCCAAGGGCGCATCCATTTTCATGTCGACACCTTCTGTCATGTGCCTCTTACCTTGCCCAAGGGCGCATCCATTTTTGTGTTGACACCTTTATTCATCGTGCGCCTCTTACATGCCAAGGCGCATACATTTTGTGTCAACACCTTCTATCGTGCGCCTCTTACTTGCGCGAAGAAACATTCATTTTCGTGTCGACACCTTACGCATGCGCCTCTTACATACCAAGGCACATCCATTTTCATGTCGACACCTTCTATCGTGCGCCTCTTACCTGCGCCTTCATTGTTGGTGACGCAATAAAAATTGGGCTCTGAGTTTCTTTGATTTCCATATTCTTCTGTTTGTCTATATCTACCCGGGGGAGATATTTACAACAATTTGGCGACTCAACGGGATCACCTACCTGCTAGGTAGAAGATCAGTGGCCTTTTAGCAATCCATTGGGCATGGAGTCATAAGTAATAACCTAAAACCAACTTGATCTCTGATCTCGAGCCTGGTATTGCAACTCCTTCAAGAGAGCATACTGAACTGTAGAAATTAACCTGAGAGCAACAAAACCTATGCTAGATCACTTAGGGAAATTGAAACCTAACTACAACAAGATGATGTGCATACACACTTAGAGGAATTTTAAATCTAGGCTAATATTTACAAGGGTAAACCTTTTCCTTTTAGTAGCAATGTTTAAGATATATTTCATTAACCGAGAATTGGGAGTTCTTCTCCATCCAATGTAGACAATTGGAAGGAATTACTACTTTTGCATTCCGTGACCATATAGGGGCCACTCCAAATGGCATCAAACTTGGAATGCTTTCCTGGTTTTCCGATCTGCATCCCATTTCGGACTAGGTCCCCTTCTGAAAGGCCCTTACTCTTGCCTTCTTATCAAACCATCTTTTGAGTTAGAAAGAATGGAAAAAATGCAAAATATGGTCAGCAGGACTGTTTTGAGGCATTTCGGTTCTGAAGGGCTCGGGTCGTACCAGTTCGGGTTGAACTGAGGTTCGTCGTACCAAACTTGAGGCCGAAAAATGAAGAAAATCAGCTAAGTCCTAGTCCAGCGGTCTGGGATAGTTGGGACATCGGGACGCGTGGGACATGAAAAGCCGAATCGGCCGAAGAGGGAAAAAATTTCCTAAGTCTTGTTTCAAGCATGGTTTCACAGGACATCCGCCAAACAAAGTACGCGTGGGACGCGGATCAGCCGGTTTGGCGCAAGTCACCATTTCAAGGGCGGAGATATTTGTCCTGCAGTATCAGGGACATCCGGGACAAAAGTACGCGGAGGACGCGAACCGCCGATTGATTCGGCCGAAACAGGAGACTTCATCCGTCCTGGGACATCTTGGGACAAAGGTACAAAGTACGCAGGAGGGACGTGAAAAGCTGAAAGAAAGAGCCGCCAACGAATGGAATCTCGCCACGTGTCTTCACCTCAAACAGGAACAAGGAAGCCCGAATCGGCCAAAATTCAGAGATTTTCATCAAAGGACATCCGGGCCAAAGGTACGCGAGGACGCGTGGGACGCGAAAAGGTGAAATGGCCAAAAGAGACAAGGAGGCCCGCGATGAATCGGAAAATGCCACGTGTCGAAGGTTGAAAAAAATTGCTAAGTGTTTGGCTCAAGGTAAAAATGCCCTCGTGCCCGAACCAATAAAATAGTGCCACGTGTCCAAGTTTAAAGGCACGAAAGGAATTTTCAGGATGAACCCGTGAATGAATCAGAGCCCATACACACGTGTCATCCAAGTGGCAGAGCGCGGAAAAAAATTCAAATATTTTCCCGCCGATCCGTTTTGGCCTGTTTTTTGCCCTAAATCTTCAGATCGCCATAACTTTCGATCCAGAGCTCGATTTTCACGTTCTTTATATCAATGGAAAGCTGGTGAAATTATCTACATGATTCCGGGGTCAATCTTGCATTTTGGTTCAGTTTGAGAGAGAAAATCAAAAACACCTCTGGCACGTGATAATGGCTAGAAATGACGTTTCAACAACCAGCTTAAATGCAAAATACAGTTCACCGCTTTTGCTAGGGTTCTCACCTACCACCATAATGAGATGAATTAAATGCAACCTAGAAGTGGTTGGGGTAGATCTGGATTTCCTCTCTCCCTCTCTCTCATTCTTCCTATAAATTGTAAGGAGGGGCTTCTTTCTAAAGGTCGAACATTCTTGTTTTGCCCCTCCCTTCTTCTCTTCTCTTGGCAGTGAATTTGTGGAGTTCAAACCTCCATTTAAAACTCGTAATGCAACCTTGCCTCTTGGCATTTTGTAGTGTATCAGATCGATCTTTGAGCAAGTAATGCATGTCTGTGGATGATTCTCAACCCTCTCTCGTGTTCATTTGCATCCTCCCGATCTTTCACTACAAATTTTGTTATCTCAGGCATGATCTTGCATCACATTTGAATGGTTTGTGTTTATTGGCAAGATAGGTGTTCTTCATTCCTGTATCACCTCTCACCGTTAGCTTAGGTTTATTTTTATGCATCTTCTTACCCTGTCTCCTTGGCAAGTTAGATTAGGTTTTGAGTAAACCCTCTGCATTTTTTGTGTGCATCTGAACAGAGGAATAGGAACCAGCCTTCTCTGGAGATTCCTTTCTCATTTTTGCAAGTCCCACACTTGGAGAAAGGATTCCATGTTGTGCAATCACACTGGATGCTAGTATGATCAAACTAGAAATCTGATCAACATCCAGGGGTGCTGTGATTTTGCACTAACAGTTTTGGCACGCCCGGTGGGACCTTAGAGGTCTTCACTTTCATTACAACAAGATCGATGTGCACTTGTTCCACGTTCCAGCTTTGAAGGAGCTTTAAAATCACACATCTGGTGACTCCAAAAGAGGCATAATCCACTGGTTTCAGCAGTCCAAGCCTGGCAAATTTATGAGAAGAATACAGACTAGGTCAAGAACTAGGGAGGAAGGATTGTTTGTTTATCTGCACCTATCTCCAGGAAGAGAAAGAAGGGGAAGAAGAGCTCAAAGATCACCATCTCCACCTAACAGAACTCTCTCTACACCTCCACCTGGTAGACCTTTTCTCGCATCAACAAGGGTTCTCAGGCCAATCAGAATGGCTCAACCACCGAATCCCTTTGTCAATTTCACTGGCAGCAGCCCACTTGCCCTCAATGCACAGAATCCAGTTCCAATTGCAGCATTGAAGAACATTCCATTTTTCACTGGAGAAAATCATACCACTCCTGGTGATCATGTCAAAGACATTGCTAACGTCTGTGCAATCCATGAGATAAATGAAATGGATGTGGTCTCAAATTGCTGGCATCTTCATTCAAAGGGAAGGCATTGCAATGGTTTAGGAGCCTTGGAGCTGGTTCTATCACAAATTGGAATCAGTTATGCATAGTTCTCCATGAGCAGTTTGGGGAAAAGGGAGACAATTTGTCTCTACTAGAACAATTGACAACTATCAAGAGAGCTCCCAACGAGCAGCTGACTGACTTCAACTTCAGATTTCAAAGGTCTTGGGAGAGGATTCCAGTGGCAGTAAGGCCAGCAGTAGAAGGTGCTTTTCTATACTATCTTAAGGCTTTGAATTCTGATATTTCTATGTTAATTCAATCTATGGGAGGCACAACCTTACCTGCTGCTTATAGCATTGCCATTAGAGCCGAAAACTATCTTATTCAAGCTGGTAAACTGGCTCCTAGGCCTCCCATGCCCTTGTATCCAAACTTAGAAAATCCAAGCACTAGTCAAGCACCCACTTTGGCTCCTATTCCCACTCCTAGAAATCAAAGTTCAAATGAGACTTCTACTTCATCCTCTAGTGCTTCAAATGAACTCCAAGAGGTCATGAAACAATTACAAAATTTGGGAAATGAGCTGGTTACTATCAAAAGACAGCAAGCTCAAAGTGCTAGACCGTATCAGCCTCAAGCACAGTACCAGGCTAGGCCCCCATACCAACAAAATAGGTCACCAACTCAGGCTGCAAATCAAAATCAAAGCCAAGTAAGGCCTCCCGCTAATAGACCATTTCAGCCCTATAACCCCAATGTCATATCTTCTTCTAAAGCATTAGTGCCAGTCCAAAATAACATGGCCCAAGAATATGATTGGTGTTTCCCATGCAGTCAGCCACATAACCAATCAATGTGCTTTAACGGTGCATTAAATCAGGCTCTTATGGTGCAAACCATTGGTGGGTCGCAAGAGTCCAGCCATGAAGAGGATCAACAGCAAGAAGCACCTCAGCAAGGAACATCTCCGAACGAAACTACTCTTGTCAATTGGCAGTCAAGATTTCGTGGTATGAATCAAATACCTCTCAAAGTGTCAGCAGCCAACACAAGGTCAAAAGGAGAAATTTGGGTGAAGAACAACCATTAGCCCCAAGTAATCCACAACCTTCTACCACTCCACAAGCCACTAAAAAAAAAATGTAGTTCCAAACACGCAAGGATTGCACCCAAACCAGCTCCTAAACCAACTCAAATGCCAGCTTGTCACTGCCCATGTGCAAGGAATGAATGTGCAGGCCAAGGGACAACAGAGGGATACTTCATCTCCATTCAATATCATTGATCAGATGAGGAAGACAAATGTAAACATATCAATGTGGGAATCACTATCTATCCTGTGACAAAGAGATTTGCTACAAGCTGCCATGAAGGACTCGGTCAACTTCAAATCAACAGTCCAAATGCAAGAGAAGGTACTCACAAATGCTGCCCAACCAAGGAAATCATGGAGGAAGAAGGTAAAATGTTGAAGCCCCCCTTTTTATGTCTCATTAATCATCGGAAACCAATTGGTGCACAATTGCATGATCGATTCCGGGCAAGTAGCTCAAGATGCCCAAAACAAATAGCTGATCAGCTAGGGCTCCAATATGAAGTCATCTCCAAGGGTGTAGTGCAATTAGATGGGACAAAGCAGTGACAACGGTTGGAGTAATCAAAGGTTTGAGCCTCACACTCGCACGCATGTCCCAACGTAATAGTGTTACAAGATGTGTCACCATAGACCTTCCACCACTTTTGCGTATTGTTTGTCAAGAGACTTCACCGCTAAAATCGAGGCTATCTTTCGGCGGATTGGTCACACATGTTGTTTAGAACAAGGTATGGAACTAAGGCCACAATCAGATCTGAACCTATCGCAAACTTTCACATTGAGCCTTACACTCCAAGCCAAATCAATACCAACTGTTCAACGTTTGATCAAGAAGATTATCCAAGCACTGATGAAGCTGACACCAAGGTAGGAAGCATCCCAGATTTGACTCTTGATGAATGGGCAAGCAAGGTGCATGCTTTTGATCCTTATCAAGAAATAGAAGAATCTGAGCTAGGAGTTTATTGTTTACATGAAGAGAATCAACCTCTCCCCAACATCACCAAGCCAGATCATAAAGACAAGAATGAAGTATGGCAATTGTTCTTTGATGGGTCAAGGAGTAGACAAGGTGCAGGAGGAGGAGCTATGCTCATTTCACCGCAAGGTATAAAGTATTACTCAGCCTTCCATTTTCAGTTTTCTTGCTCAAACAATACAGCTGAGTATGAAGCCTTAATTCATGGATTGCACTGGGCAAAGAAGAAAGGCATCAAGAATTTGCAAGTATTTGGTGATAGTGAGCTGATCGTAAACCAAGTCAAGGGGCAATGCTGCCAAGAATATCTCACTCAAGAACTACAAAAATCGGGTATGGGATCTTATGGAAGATTTTGAAGCTTTTAGCATCAATTCCATCCCAAGAAAAAGGAATGAAGCAATGCAGATGATCGGCAGCAATCGGGGGCTGCATTTGACGTTGTAGAAAATATCAAAAGTGAAAATCTCAGCCTCATATCAAAGTGGTTGTGAGACCAGCTGTTCCGGATAACAACACAAGTTGGCAAGTCTTCGAGAATGATCAGCAAATTGTTAATTTCCTACAAGAAGAAGCTGAGTTCTCCGCCAGAAATCAAGACAAGTGGAGCAGCAAAGTATGGTGACCAAGTGGTGCAGCTGAGAACTAACAAATTACCAAAAGGCCTCATAACCTTGAGTCAATCTTCAACCCAAATGATCAGTTCCGGAAGGAGAAAGTGAACATTCAAGTAAAGGGTGAAGATTCAGAACCTATTTTAGTAGATGAAGGCAAGACATTGCAAATTGGCAAAGTAAGTACTCCACAAGAGAAATCTGATTTTGTTCAGCTTTGTCAAGAGTTCCCAGATGTCTTCGCTTGGACTTACAAAGATTTAAGAGGTTTCAACCCAAAGTTGGCACAACATACTATTGAGTTGGATCCGAATCCAAGCCTATCAGGCAAAAGCAAAGGCCAGGAAATCCTCATATCGAACCTCTCATGAGAAAAGAGTTAAGCAAGCTCATTGAGGCCAGTATCATCTTCCCCATCAAACACTCAAGTTGGGTTGCAAACTTGGTGCCAGTAAGAAAAAGAAATGGAGAAATAAGATTGTGTGTGGACTTTCGCGATCTAAATAGAGCATCACTCAAGGATCATTATCCGCTTCCATCAATGGAACAAATATTGCAGTCAGAGCTGGTTCGTAAAGGTTTTCATTGCTAGATGGATATTCAAAGCTATAATCGATAATGGTGAAGGAAGAAGATCAATTCAAGACGGCCTTCACTACAAAATGGGGCACGTATGCTTACAAGAAGATGCCATTTGACCGCACAAATGCCGGAGCAACATTTCAAATGAGCTATGGATATGGCATTCAAAGGCTTAATCAACAATATAGTGTCGGTATACCTAGATGATATCACTGCTTCTCAAAGAATGCAAAGCAGACCATCTCTTTCACCTCGTGACAAGTGTTTCGAGGTGTAGAAGGTTCGAGTGTCATCAATCCAAAGAAGTGTATATTCTTGGCACACGAGGGCAAATTGTTGGGTCACATTGTCTCTAGGGAAGGGCTAACAATTGATCCCGAAAGGGTTGAAGCCATCCGAACACTCCCATCACACACCACAAGAAATCTCTTCAAAGCTTCTTAGGGAAGGATAAACTTTGTCCGCAGATTTGTGCCTAATTTTTCCACTCTTGTGAAGCCTTTAACAATGATGTTGAAGAAGAGTCTCGCATTCAAATGGACAGTAGAAGGCAAAGAGAGTTTTGAAAACATCAAGCATGCAATATCACAAGCTCCAACTCTTATCAACCCAGACTTTTCAAAGGACTTCATGTTGTATGCATTTGGAGGATCAGATACAATCTCAACTATCTCGACACAAATGAATAGAGAAGGTTCAAATAGCCCATAGCATTCTTCACCAAACCTTGAAGATTACTTAAATAAAGTATTCTTTCATCGAAAAGCATGTCCTTGCCATCATCGAGCTTGAAGAAGTTCGACACTTGGTCTCAAACAATAAGATTCAACTCTGGTGTCTCATGTCAGTGTCAAGGACTTCCTCCTAAACAAGGATTTAAATGAGAAGAGAGCAGTTGATCACTCGGTGATGGAATATGATATTGAAATCAAAGTGACCAAGCTAGTTCGTGGCAAAGGTTTGTGTGAGCAGCTCGCTTCCAAACAACCAGATGGCTCAAAAGGTGAAGAAGATGTTGTCCTACTACTACAGAATGATCAAGAACAACCAACTGATGATGCACTCATCCCATGTTGGACTCAAGACTTGGTGCATTACCTCCAAACAGGCTTGTGCCCTCCAGAAGTGAGCAAGGCAAAGAGGAGATACTTTAGATTACAAGCTATCCCGTATGTACTCATTAATGGTATCTTGTTCAAGAAAGACATCCATGGTGTTCTATTAAGATGCATTGGAACAGGTCAAGTTGAGAAGATCTTACACGAGTTCCATGATGGGGAAGCAGGAGGCCACTTTGCTCCACGAGTGACAGCTCTCAAAATCATGAGAGCTGGTTACTATTGGCCTACTGTGTTCAATGATTGCTACTCATGGGTCAAAAAATGCAAGAGATGTGCATTCTTCACAGGAAAGAGAGGTTAGCAGCGCTGCCCCTTCATCCAATTTCAGTAAATCAGCCATTCATGCAATGGGGATTGACTTCATCAAGTTATCAATCCCAATTCAAGTCAAGGCCACAAGTGGATACTTACAGCAACGGATTATTTCACCAAGTGGACCGAAGCAGTGGCACTCAAGGAGGCAAATGAATCTAATATCTTAGATTTCTATGAAGGGATAGTCACGAGGTTTGGTGCCCCTACCACTATCATATCAGATAAATGCATTGGCATTCCTTGGCACAAAGATCACTGAATGGGCTGTCAAGAATTGTGTGTATCTCAGCACTTCATCGAATTATTACCCTCAAGGTAATGGCCAAGCCGAGTCTACGAACAAGAATCTACTAAGAATCATCAGAAGGACTCTTGATGAGAATCAAAGGACTTGGCACGCAAAGCTCAAATCAGCCCTATGGGCTGATAGGATCACACCCAAGAGGTCTACAGGAAGCTCTCCATACAAGCTTGTGTACGGGAAAGAAGCAGTTCTACCTATATCACTTGAGTTGCCAACATTAGAACTCATGAAACAGTTGGAACTAGCTGAGTTTGAACCCATGGAGGTTAGATATGCAGAATTAATGGAGCTCCAAGAAATTAGAGAGCATGCAGCCCAAGCAATAGAGAAGGATCAAGCCTTGATCAAGAAGACTTTTGATAGGAAAGCCAAGGCTAGAACCTTCCAAATTGAGATCTAGTGTTGAAATGGGATGCAGATCGTGCAAAGCCGGGAAAGCATTCCAAGTTTGATGCCATCTGGAGTGGCCCATACATGATCATTGAATGCAAAGGTAGCAATGCCTTCCGACTGGCTAAGTTGGATGGTGAAGAATTGCAGATTCCGGTCAATGGGATCTATCTCAAACGTTGCTACTAGAAAGAAAGCTTCTCACCCTTGTAAATATTAATTTAGAATTTCCATTCCTCTAAGTGCTTATGCACATTGTACTACTGTTAGAGTAGTTTTTATTTCCCTAAGTGCTTGTGCACATGTCCTATTGCTTCTAGTATGTGCATGTTTGCAGTTCATCAAGCTCCTGGAAAAGAATTTGCAGCAGCCACAGAAAACCAACTCAACAAATGTTTCAATAGCTCAAGGACACAGTTTTCAAATTTCAGATCAGCTGAGAGGTTATCAAATAGACTCCATGCCCAATGGATTGCTACAAGCAGCTGGCCATTCTTCATCTAGCAGGTAGATAACCCCGCTGAGTCACCAAAATTGTTATCCAAAATTCACCCTCAAGGTAATTTTGATAACATGCATCAAATTATTCAATCCCAAGCAAGTAGATTGATTCAAGGCCCAAAATCATGTTTTTCGAGGTCCCCTCGGCCTTTTTTCTAACTCTCCCATCCAAGAAGAAATCCCAACGAGTTAGAAAAATGGAAAAAATGCAAAAATAAGGTTGCAGGACTGTTTTGAGGCATTTCGGTCCGAAGGGCTGGGAAAATCGCTAAGTTGAACCCTAGGTTCGTGGGACAGCTTGGGAACTTGAGGCCGAAAAAATGAAGAAAATCAGCTAAGTCCTAGTCCAGGGGTCCAGCAGGGGAAAGCTTGGGACATCGGGACGCGTGGGACGCGACACGAAAAGCCGAATCGGCCGAAAAGAAGGGAAAAAATTGCCTAAGTCTTGTTTCACGCGGTTTGGGACATCCGGGCCAAAAGTACGCGCGGACGCGGATCGGCCGGTTTGGCGCAAGTTAGTCCATTTCGGGCGGTTTGGAGATATTTGTCCCAGGCAGTCTGGGACAGTTGGGACAAAAGTACGCGGAGGACGCGAACCGCCGATTCGGCCGAAACAAGAGACTTTCGTCTGGGACATTTGGGACAAAAGTACGCGAGGACGCGAAAAGCCGAAAGAGCCGAAAGCGAATGGAATCTCGCCACGTGTCTTCACCGCAAACAAGAACAAGGGAGCCCGAATCGGCCGAAGAAAGAGATTTTCATCCGGGACATCCGGGCCAAAGGTACGAGAGAGAATCAAATCTCGCCACGTGTCTTCACCTCATCACGCGGAAAAGGTGAAAAATGGCCAAAGAAAAGAGACAAGGAGGCCCAAATGAAATCATGCCATGTGCCACGTGTCGTGGAAGGTTGAAAAGTGGCTAAATGTTTCTCAAAGTAAAAATGCCAAATTTTCGAAGGACCCGAAGTGCGCCCCAAATAAAATAGTGCCACGTGTCCAAGTTTAAAGGCACGAAAGGAATTTTCAGAGGATGAACCCGTGAATGAATCAGAGCCTGACACGTGTCATCCAAGTGGCAGAGCGCGGAAAAAATTCAAATATTTTCCCGCCGATCCGTTTTGGCCTGTTTTTTGCCCTAAATCTTCAGATCGCCATAACTTTCGATCCAGAGCTCGATTTTCACGTTCTTTATATCAATGGAAAGCTGGTGAAATTATCTACATGATTCCAGGGTCAATCTTGCATTTTGGTTCAGTTTGAGAGAGAAAATCAAAAACCTCTGGCACGTGATAATGGCCAGAAATGACGTTTCAACAACCAGCTTAAATGCAAAATACAGCTCGCACTTTTGCTAGGGTTCTCACCTACCACCATAATGAGATGAATTAAATGCAACCTAGAAGTGGTTGGGGTAGATCTGGATTTCCTCTCTCTTCCCTCTCTCATTCTTCCTATAAATTGTAAGGAGGGGCTTCTTTCTAAGGTCAACATTCTTGTTTTGCCCCTCCCTTCTTCTCTTTGGCAGTGAATTTGTGGAGTTCAAACCTCCCATTTAAAACTGTAATGCAACCTTGCCTCTTGGCATTTTGTAGTGTATTGTATCGATCTTTGGAGCAAGTAATGCATGTCTGTGGATGATTCTCAACCCTCTCTGTGTTCATTTGCATCCTCCTGATCTTTCACTGCAAATTTTGTTATCTGTGCATGATCTTGCATCACATTTGAATGGTTTGTGTTTATTGGCAAGATAGGTGTTCTTCATTCCTCGGTGCATCACCTCTGTTAGCTTAGGTTTATTTTTATGCATCTTCTTACCCTGTCTCCTTGGCAAGTTAGATTAGGTTTTGAGTAAACCCTCTGCATGAATTCTTGTTCATATGTTAGACTCATTTGCTTCTTTAGCGCTATTCCTTCATAAAAGTCTTATGTTAGACTCATTTGCTTCTTTTGTCCACTTGGTGAAATTGTCCGTTGTGGTGAGAATCCACTTGTGGCATTGGCTTGAGTTAGGATTTATGACCCCCGATGAAGTCCAATCCCAATTGCATAAATGGTTGGTCAACAAAATTAGGTGCAATGGAAGTGCTTTACTAGTCTTTCTTTTCCTATGAAAAGTGCACATTTCTTGCACTTTCTTATCCATGTATAGCGATCCTTTGAACACTATCGGCCAATAATATCCTGCCTTCATTATCTTGAGAGTTTATTACTCATGGGGTGAAATGTCCTCAGGAATCTCCATCATGAAAATCTTGTAACACCCTCTCAATTTGACCCGTCCCAATGTACCTCAATAAAACTCCATTGATTTCCTTTTTAAACAAAACACCATCAACAAGCACATATTGAATGGCTTGTAATCTGAAGTATCTCCTCTTTGCTTTGCTCATTTCTGGAGGGCATAGGCACATGCAGTAGGAATTTTATCATACTCTGAGTCCAACAAGGAGTAGGCACATCATCATTTTCCTATTCTTGACCACCCTATAATACCAAGACAGTCTCTTTTTCATCACCTGCTTCAACTTGTTGACTCAAGGCTAGTTGTTCACATAGTCCCTTCCCATGTACTAGTTTGGTGACCTTGATCTCAATGTCATATTCCATGACACAAGTTATCCATCCTACATGTTTCTCATTCAGATCCTTGTTTAGAAGGAAGTCCTTGACTCCCACATGAGAGACCAATAATTGGATCTTGTTGTTTGAGACTAGGTGCTTGAATTTCTTTAAACTCTTGATCACTGCAAGGACATGCTTTTCAATGAAAGAGTACCTAGTTTTGTATTCCTCCAAGCCTTGACTGAAGAAAGAAACTGGTTGTTCTAATCCTTCTTTGTTTTGTTGTGCAGGTTGCGAAAATTGTGTCTCCACCACCAAAGGCATATAGCATGAAATCCTTGGAGAATTCTGGATTGACAAGAGTTAGAGCTTGAGATATAGCCTCTTTTATTGCCTCAAAACTTGCCTTGCCTTTAGTTGTCCACTTAAATGCCATGCTCTTCTTCAACATCAGTGTTATTGGCTTTACGAGAGGCTGCAAAGTTTGGAACAAACCTGCGGACAAAATTGATTCTTTGTAAGAAGCTTTGAAGAGCCTTCTTATGACTTGGCAATGGCAACGCTCGAATTGCTTCAACTCTTTCTGGGTCAATCATCAATCCCTCCTTTGAAACAATATGGCCTAGAAGTTTTCCTTCGTGAGCCAGGAATATGCATTTTTTGGGATTCAATGATACCCCAAATATTCTACACCTATAAAATACCTGCCTTAGATGAAAGAGGTGATCCACTGCATTTTTGGAGAATATAGTGATGTCATCAAGATATATCAGAACTATTTTATTGATCAACCCCTTGAATGCCATATCCATTGCCCTTTGGAAAGTGGCTCCAGCATTTGATAGGCCAAATGGCATCTTCTTGTAGGCATATGTGCCCCATTTGGTGGTGAAAGCCATCTTGAATTGGTCATCTTCCTTCACCATTACCTGATTATACCCTGAGTAGCCATCTAAGAGAGAGAATCTCTCTAAACCGGATACCACTTGCAATATTTGTTCCATTGAAGGAAGTGGGTAATGGTCTTTAAGAGATGCCCTGTTGAGGTCTCGGAAGTCTACACACAGCCTGATTTCTCCGCTCTTCTTCCTGACCGGAACCAAGTTTGTAACCTAGCTTGAGTGCTTGATCGGGAATATAATGCTTGCCTCTATTAACTTGTTTAGCTCTTTCTTCATTAGAGGCTCAATGTGAGGGTTGACTGGTCTCTTACTTCTGCCTGATGGGTTTAGCATCTAGATCTAATTATATGGTATGTTGTGCCAACTTTGGATTGAAACCTCTCAAGTCTTCATAGCTCCAAGTGAAGGCATCTAGAAATTCTTGGCAAAGTTGTATGAAATCTGATTTCTCCTGCTCAGTGGCCACTTTACCAATTTGAAGTGTTTTGCCTTCCCCAACCGGAATTGGCTCTGAATCTTCTCTCTTGACCTGTATGTTAGCCTTTTCCTTACGGAACTGGTCATTAGGGTTGAAGATAGACTCCAATGTTACTAAACCCTTGGGAAGCTTGTTTGTCTGCAACTGCACTACTTGATCCCCATACTGCTGCTCTAATCTGTCTTGATTCCTAGCTGAGAATTCAACCTCTTCTTGTAAGAAATTGATGATCTGTTGATCGTTCTCAAACACCTGCTAGCTTGTGTTATTATCTAGAACTGCTGGCCTCACAATCACATGGATATGTGGCTGTGTTTTTTCCCTTTTGATGTTGTCAACCACATCAAACATTGCTCCAACAGCTGCGAGCCTATCCGCGGCTTCATTTTTCTTCCTAGGTATGGACACGATGTTGAAAGCTTCGAAATCCTCAACGAGGTCCCATACCCTATTCTTGTAGTTCTTTAGCAGTTCATTCTTTGTAGCATGTTGTCCCCTGACTTGATTGATGATTAGATTGCTATCCCCAAACACCTGCAAGTTCTTTATGCCCTTTTTCCTAGCCCAATGAAGTCCATGAATCAAGGCCTCATATTCAGCTGTGTTGTTTGAACAAGAAAACTGGAAATGAAAAGCTGAATAATATTTGATGCCTTGAGGTGAAACAAGCATAGCTCCTCCTCCTACACCTTGCCTACTCCTTGATCCATCAAAAAATAATTTCCATACCTCATTGTCATCCTTATGGTTTTGTTTGGTGATGCTAGGAATAGGTTGGTTTTCTTCATGTATGCAATAGACTCCTAGCTCAGATTCTTCTACTTCTTGGTAGGGATCAAAAGCATGTACCTTGCTTGCCCATTCGTCAAGAGTTAAATCTGGGATGCTTCCAACTTTGGTGTCAGCTTCATCTGTGCTTTGATAATCTTCTTGATCAAATGTTGAACAGTTGGCATTGATTTGGCTTGGAGTATGAGGCTCAATATGAAAGTTTGCAATTGGTTCAGATCTGATTGTGACCTTAGTACCATATCTTGTTCTGAACAACATGTGTGACCAATCAGTAGATAAGTAGCCTCCAATTCTAGCTGTGAAATCCCTTGATAAGCATAGGGAAAATAGTGGTGGCAAATCTATCACTGACACATCTTGCAAAACGGTAACATTGGGGCATGCATGCAAGGTAAGATTCAAACTTTTAATCACTCCCACCATTGCTACTATTGTCCCATCCAATTGCACTACCCCCTTTGATATTACTTCATATTGGAGACCCAGCTGATCAGCTATTTGCTTAGGCATGACAGAACTACTTGCCCCGGAATCAATCATGCAATTGTGTACTAGTTTATCCTCAATGATTAATGAAACATAGAATGGAGGGGGCTTCAAAAATTTACCTTGTTGTCCTCCATGATTCCCTTCAGGATGAGCAGCATTTGTGAGGACATTCTCTCGCATATGGACCTGCTGGTTCGAAGTTGACCAATTCTTCATGGCAGCTTGTAGAAGATCTCTTTGGCCTGGGATGGATAAAGATTCCCACATTGATATATTCACATTTGTCTTCTTCATTTGATCAATGATGCTAAATAGGGATGAAACATCTCTTTGTTGTCCTTTAGTCTATGCATTATTTTCTTTTTGCATGGGCAGCAACATCGGCATGTGAATTGGTTTAGAAGGTGGTTTGGGTTGTCCTTGCATGTTTGGAGCTACATTTTGCTTACCGACAACTTGTGGAGTGATGGAAGGTTGTAGATCACTTAGAGCCAATGACTTCCCTTCACCAATATTCCTCTTCTTTGATCTTGTGTTAGTTGCTACACTCTAAGAAATTGTTTGATTCATGCCACAAAAATCCTCAGCTTGCTAATTCACAAGTGCGGTATCATTTGTAGCTTTGTTTTGCTGAAATTTCCCTTGTTGCTGATTTGTTTCTTGACTCACTTCACCTTCAACGCCAGTATTTGTCACCATCAAGGCTTAGTTCAAAGCACCATTAAAGCACATAGATTGGTTATGAGGTTCATTGCATGGGAAACACCAATCATACTCTTGAGCTATGTTGTTTTGGACTGGCACTAATGCTTTAGAAGCAAATGCAACATTGGGGTTATAGGGCTGAAATGGTCTATTAGTGGGAGGCCTTACTTGGCTTTGATTTTGATTTGCAGCCTAAGCTTGGTGACCTATTTTGTTGGTATGGGGGCCTATCCTAGTACTGTGCTTGAGGCTGATATGGTCTAGCACTTTGAGCTTGCTGTCTTTTGATAGTCACCAGCTCATTTCCAAGGTTCTGTAATTGTTTCATAACCTCCTGGAGTTCATTTGAAGCACTAGAGGATGAAGTAGAAGTTTCATTTGAACTTTGATTTCTAGGAGTGGGAATAGGAGCCAAAGTGGGTGCTTGACTAGTGCTTGGATTTTCTAAGTTTGGATACAAGGGCATGGGAGGCCTAGGAGCCAGCTTACCAGCTTGAATAAGATAGTTTTCAGCCCTAATGGCAATGCTATAAGTAGCAGGTAAGGTTGTGCCTCCCATAGATTGAATTAACATAGAAATATCAAAATTCAAAGCCTTAAGATAGTATAGAAAAGCACCTTCAGCTGTTGGCCTAACGGCCACTAGAATCCTATCCCAAGACCTTTGAAATCTGAAGTTGAAGTCAGTCAGCTACTCATTGGGAGCTCTCTTGATAGTTGTCAATTGTTCTAGTAGAGACAAATTGTCTCCCTTTTCTCCAAACTGCTCATGGAGAACTATGCATAACTGATTCCAATTTTGGATAGTACTAGCTCCAAGGCTCCTAAACCATTGCAATGCCCTCCCTTTGAATGAAGATGCCAAAAATTTGACAGCAACATCCATTTCATTTATCTCATGGATTGCACAAACGTTAGCAATGTCTTTGACATGATCACCAGGAGTGGTATGATTTTCTCCAGTGAAAAATGGAATGTTCTTCAATGCTGCAATTGGAACTGGATTCTGTGCATTGAGGGCAAGTGGACTGCTGCCAGTGAAATTGACAAAGGGATTCGGTGGTTGTGCCATTCTGATTGGCTTGAGAACCCTTGTTGATGCGAGAAAAGGTCTACCAGGTGGAGGTGTAGACAAAGTCCGGTTAGGTGGAGATGGTGATCTTCGTGGTCTTCTTCCTCTCCTTCCTCCTCCTGGTGATAGTTGCAAGTGGAAAAATAGCCCCTCTTCTCGAGTATCAGACCTGGTTCGAATTCTTCTCATATTCCTGGGCAACTTTTGCTACTAATCCATTGAATTCTACCCCTTCGGAGTCGCCAGATGTGTTAGATAATGAGCCTCAAAAGGATAGCTTATGCCAAGTTACACACCAAACCTGACAATATTAAAAATAGAATTAAAACTTGAAGGACCCGAAGATACAACTCTTCAATTTGGTTATGGAGGTATTTTTTAAGCCTACTAATCTCTCAGAAAGGTACAGGTGAAAACTCGTCATCATGCAAGGCAACTGGGAAAACCTGAAATACCAAAAACCATGAAATTTTTAAAGTCAAAATCTCAAAAATCTAAGAATACCCTTTTGAAGATTATCCCCGATCTATCAACTAGTGAAATTTTTATTTGTTTTGAGCAAGTTAAGCCCTTGAAAATTGATTTCAAAGTTCATCCTGGAAGGTAAAAATCTAAAATTGTAAAACCTGCAATTTTTAGTCCAAATTTCTTGAAAATTCCTTCAAATATTGTGGAATGACCTCTTGGTCCCACCGGCATGCAAAAACTATTGATGGTGAATCACAACACCCCTGAATGTCTGCAACTCGATGGGTTGAGACTCTCAGTGCGATTGCATAACATGGAGCTTTTCCCAAGTGTGGGACCTTGCGAAAATAGAAAAGCTCTCCGGATGAAGGCCGGTTCCTATTCCTCTGTTCAGATGCACACGTAAAAATGCAGAGGGTTTACTCAAAACCTAAACTAACTTGCCAAGGAGACAGGGTAAGAAGATGCATAAAATAAAACCTAAACTACAAAGGTGATGCACCGAGGAATGAAGAACACCTGTCTTGCCAATAAACACAAACCATAAAAATGCAATGCAAGATCATGCACAGATAACCAGATTTGCAGTGAAAGATCAAGAGGATGAAAATGAACACAGAGAGGGTTGAGAATCATCCACAGACATGCATTATTTGCTCCAAAGATTGATACAACACACTACAAAATGCCAAGAGGCAAAGTTGCATTACAGTTTTTAATGGGAGGTTTGAACTCCACAAATTCACCTACCAAAGAGAAGAAGGGAGGGGAAAAACAAGAATTTCCAACCTTTAGAAAGAAGCCCCTCCTTACAATTTATAGGAAGAATGAGAGAGGGAAGAGAGAGGAAATCCAAATCTACCCCAACCACCTCCAGGTTGCATTTAATTTATCTCATTATGGTGGTAGGTGAGAACCCTAGCAAACTTAAAAAGTGGTGAACTATATTTTTCATTTTTAAGAACTTGTTCCCACCTAATTAAAGATATCCAATCATATTTAGATAGAGGACCTCGTAAGATTTCCAAAAAGTCCAACCTTGCATGAATCCGAGCTCCCTGTGAAAAGTTATGGCCGTCTGAATATCAAGGTCAGGGTCTTCTTCCTGTCAGCACTTAGAATGTTGCGCCTCCTGAAGGTGCACCATAGGTGCATCCATATTCATGTTGACATACCCTTACGTGCACCAAGGTGTGAATTCTATCATGTCGACATTCTATGTCATGCACCCTTTACGTGCGCCAAGGCACGACTTCTGCCATGTCGACACTCTCCTACCTGCGCCAAGGGTGCATCCATTTTCATGTGTCGACACCTTCTGTCATGTGCCTCTTACCTACGCCAAGGGCACATCCATTTTCATGTCAACACCTTCTGTCATGTGCCTCTTACCTGCACCAAGGGTGCATCCATTTTTGTGTCGACACCTTCTGTCGATGCGCCTCTTACTGCGCGTTCGGCTTTTGGTGACGCAATAAAAATTGGGCTCTAAGTTTCTTTGATTTCCATATTCTTCTATTTGTCTATATCTACACCTGGGAGATATTTACAACATTAACCCTAGTGGAAATAATCTGCTAATGATTGTGGAATAGAAAGGACCACATTCTAAAATGGGGTGCGGGTCACTAATACTAGAGGTGGTAATGTACCTATAGGTATGTGTGAGACATTAGGGTGGATGAGGTTGTGTTTGGGGTAGTCGCCGAGGGTACGTGGGTGATGTAACGAGGGCCACGGAGGTAAAGAATGCAACAGTCATTGTGGTTATAGGACCTAACCGCAAAATGACTAGGGATAAGGTGGATGCAGGGTAGCACAAAGACAGATGATGGGGCTGATAGAGGAGTGGGTATGAGAGTTGGGGGATAGATACGAGCATGCCATATATCAACTAACTTGAGGCAGGCGTCTCAAGTGGATGAGTGGGAAAGGTAAAACTATAAGGTAGTAGGGTTCTGGTCAAGGAGTCGTGAGAAATCCTCATCTCCGGTAGTGAGTGAGTAGTAGGCTAGATGGGATCCATGGCTGGTGATAAAATGGAAGGTGGTGAAGGACTAGGTGGGAGTGGTTGACAACTGGCATGAAATATGAGGGTGCTTGCTTGTCTTCGGGTCAGCACCATGTGAACCAGTACTGATCAAGTAGGGATGCTTCTCTATAAATGACATAGAGAACAATAGGAACAGGTGAATTTGGCGACAAAAAGTGGATTAAGTACCAAATGGTGGTTGGAATGTGAAATAGGCTAACCGATGCCGGTTAGGGAAAACCAATGCTGGTCAAGGGTAACCGATGTCGGTCTCGTAGAAAATGGACAAAGTGACTTAAAAATAAGGTAGGAGGTGAAATCGCGGTATGCTAAATCGATGATGTTTACAATGTCAATGGGAATAATGACAAAGTGATGATAGAGACTCTGTGAAAAGTGGGAGAAAGTGAAGAAAATTTTCCTTTTGAGTAGGTTAGCAAAAGGACACTCGAACCGATGTTGGTTTGGTATAACCGAGGGTTGTTAGAGGTAAACGATGATGGTTACTGCGAAATTAAAATAGTGATGAAAGAAAGTGGTTGTGAATTAAAATCTAATGTAGAATCGGACCCAAAATTATGAGAATGATAATGCTATGGCCCAGGCACACTCAAGTGAAACCGGAATACACCGGCTATGATGAGGGCATGCAAGGATGAACAAAAAAAAGTGATGAACGTGATCTCTCACCTCAAAACACAAGCCAAGAAAAAACACTAAGAAAATGTGATCCTAGGAGTGCCCTTTCTATTATGTTTGTTTAGATTATGCTATTTAGGGATTGACACATGAATTTTGAAATAGAGTTTTTGGTGAGGATGGCTTCCTATAAAGAAGAAGATCTAAAAGGTGAGGTTTCAAGTATGTTATGGTGGGGTCGGGATTCACTCTAAAGTATGACTCGACATAAAGCAGTGAGATAGGTGCCCACTGTGTTGTGATCGTGTGATCACCTATAGCTTCTTCTAGGTAGGATGTTGTTTAAGAATTTATGTATTTTGAATTTTTGTGTGGTTTGGTAAGACTCGAGAGAAATAGAAAAGGATAGAAGTATTTTCTATGATTCATTTGTCAACCATCAACTGGTCATGACTTCCAGCATATAGGTTACCCTCCATTGATGTGAGCTAATGCAATAAATTAGAATGGAATGCACTTATTTTTAAACCCAAATTGAAAATGTGAAATTGGATGACACAATAAGATGAAGAGGAAGAGGGATGCTCTTTCACTATAATGTAGAAAACATGAAGAAATGATTCTTTTTAATTACACCAAAAGAAAAGTTTCCTTTAGAGAAAATAGAAAGAAAAGGTGGATTACTGGGAAGAAAAACTCACATGTACACTTTTCAGAAGGGAAACAAACACACAATTTTTTCCTAGGAATGAATGAAATGCAAGGAACCCTAGATGGGTCCCACCGGGCATGCCAAAATGTTTCACCTTTTTCTTAGATCATTTCTTTGAAACGTTGATGAAATAGATAGGGTAACGGGTGTAGGAGGAATACCTATTCAAATGTTGGTTGATGGATTTTTGCACACGTATGACTTCGAGATCCACATATGATCATGAGAGCTTCCCTTTGGCTAGGAGGAACTACCCGAAATTAAAACAAGACCACCAGAAGGAATTAAACAATATGGGTAGTGAACTACCTAGCGTATGCTAGATCCGGGAAGTGTGATACTTCCTAGATGGTGTTAATCCACCGCTTTTAAACAATTTAATGTTGTAAACAAAGTAAATCTGATTGTTATTTAAAAATTATTTAGGTATCTCACTTCAAAACACAATAAGAAATATATCTAATCTAACAGGCTAAGCTACAATAGAATCAAAAGGTCAAATGATTGGTTCTAGGTCTCTGTAGGTCTGATAAAGGTCTCGGGTAGATCACAGGTGAATGAGGGTGAGATGAAATTTGGCGGGTAGGTCTTTGTTCAGGGTTGTGTGGGAAAATACACGAGACCGGTGTCGGTCGGGTGATGATGGTGGTTAGGTGTAACCGTGTCGGTTCTTATGAGATCTGAAATGTCACGAGAATAAGCTTTTAGTCTCCTTAGTGATTGCACAAAGGACTTTGGTTGGTCGGGACAAGGTATTGGGTTACTAGAATAGGATTTTGTGAGGTTTTTATGGGTATATGGAGGTGAAATTGTTGGAGAAGGTCAATAGGGGCAAGATAAACAAGGGGTGATAAAATCATGATTAAATGAAATAAACCAAGAAAGTATGATGTTATACTTGGATTCCATTCTTGAATGCTTGTGTGTGAGGGATGGAGGAGTTGATGATGGGTTTGAAGGTTGCAAGTGATCACCAACTAAATTTGTTTTTTTGCATGGGTTGCATGTACACTCCTCTTTTCTTGGATAGATCATATCATGGTCGGGATGGTTGTGCAAGAGAAGATTATCAATATCCTTCCTTGGATACGATTTTTCACTATAATTTACTCTCTGAAGATGCGTTATCTCTCTGAGATGTGTTATTGCTCATCCACTTTCTCCCAATGTTTTCCAACCTTGAGAATAAGGTATTTTAGGGGTTAAAATGGGTAACCGATGGCGGTTCGGCTTAACCGGCGATGGTTAGGGGTAACTGACATCGGTCAAGGTGGGATTTCCTAGGTTTACTAAACTAGGGAGATCCTCCTGATTTCCTTAGATCTTATGTCATTTTCCCATGGATTAGACTCAGAGCCTTTTGTGAGCATGTAGGAATGTGGTTAGAGGGAATGTAGGCATTGATTTTTAGGGTTTGGGTAAGTCTTAGTTAGTTATGGCAACTTGCTAAGAATAGGTCTTAGGTTGAGTTTGTTTGATGAGGTGTCTAAGTGAACTGTATGTGTGTATATTATTTAAATAATAAATATAGTGAGGATAATGCATTAATTTAATTTAATTAATTAAATTAATATTAGTGTTGTGAAGGGGGTTCATGGCTTGGTAAATGTAATAAAGGGTGCTTATTAGTCGAGGTATGAAAGGGGGTGTGACCTAATTTTAGTGTCTACACTTGCCCTGGTCATGAGATGCTATCACTCATGGATGGCTTCTCGGGTTATAGCCAAATCTTTCTTGCCCCAAAGTATCAACACAAACTTGCACTCATCACCTCTTGGGGGACCTTCTCGCTATCGAGTTATGCCTTTTGGCCTTTAAAATGTTGGTGCCACATATCAGCGGGCTATGACCTATGTCTTCCATGACATCATGCATCGTATATTAGAATATTATGTGGACAATCTCCTCGGATAAATCTAAATGCCGCTCTGAGCAACTCGCCGTCCTAAAAACCATCTTTGACTGTCTCATCAAATATTATGTTCGCCTTCAGCTCAAGAAATGTGTCTTCATGGTTCTCTCAGGAAAGCTCCTGGGATTTGTTGTCTCCCTATGTGGTATAGAATTTTACCCTGCTAAATTAAAGGCCATTCTTGAGATGCCTCCACCCACTAATATTAGGCAACTCCATAGCCTACAAGGTAACTTGCAATCTATTCGCCGTTTCATTTCACAATTGTCTTATCGATGTCAACCATTTCATCACCTCCTCAAGAAGGATGTCTCCTTTAAATGGTATGATGACTACCAAAAAGATTTTGATGCCTTAACACAATACCTTCTTCAACCACCCGTACTCATTCAACCTAAATACAATCAACCCTTCTACCTATACATCTCAAAGAGTACCGATCACTCCTTGGGGCCATGCTCACTCATCAGTGATGAACAACATAGGGAGTAGGTGGTTTATTACATAAGTTGTACTCTTTTGGACTACAAAACTGATATACCCATGCTAAAAAAAATTTCTTATCCTTAGTTTTTGTTGCCACCAAACTCCGCCATTACCTACTCAACCACAAAACCTATGTTGTGACCAACACCGACCCCTTACACTTCATGTATGCCAAACCTTACCAAAATCAATGTGCCACACACTGGCTTATGCTTCTAGCCAACCTTGACCTCGAATTCATCCATCAAAAGTCCATCAAGGGCCAAGCTATTGCCGACCAATTGGCTGACGCACCTATTTTCGGGGATCAACCCTCTAATTTTGACTTTCTAGATGAGTCAATTGCCACCCTTTCCCTAGACGAGCCCGCTTACCAAATGACACTCTTCTTTGATGGCTCTAAGTGTCAGTGGGGGTGGGGCAGGAGTTATCCTCATTCCACTTGATGGTGAACCCATGCCTTTGTCCTTCAAACTATATTTTGATTGTAAAAACAACATTTCCGAATACAAAGCACTCATATTAGGTTTCTAAGCTACCTATGCCTTGGATTTCAATTCCATCAACATCTTTGGTGATTCCCAATTGGTCATAAACCAAGTCAATGGTGTATACCAATTTCATAATGAGACACTTCAAAATTACAAACATCATGTAGACATACTTTTGACCACCTTCAACCACTATGCCCTTCAAACCATCCCACATTCAACCAACAAATTTACCGATACCATGGCCTTCTTGGCTTCTCAAATACCCTCTTCGCCCGTTGATTCTAAAATCTTTGTAACTATATAAAGACTCTAATCACCCTCTTATTTACCTCGTGACGTTTACTCTATTAGAATCACTACCCCCAACTCGAGTGACCTTTGGTATAAACAATACTTCAACTATCTTTCTCTCTCTGTCTTACCTCCCAACCTCACTCATAATGGACAACGTGCTTTTCTTAAAAATGTCTCTCATTATGTCATCATGGGGGGCCTCCTCTATAAGCGTGGATTTGATGGTATTCTCTTATGATGCCTCATGAGTTCTGAAATTCCTTATACCATCAAGGAAGTTCATGATGGCATATGTGGAGGTCACTTTGGTGGCCTTACTATTGCTAAGCTTATTCTTCACCTAGGCTATTATTAAAATAGGTGACCCTCAACCATGAGTATGCGCGACAATGTTAAGCACCGTGTAAAATTCCAACAATATGCCAACCTTCATCATACACCCAATCATGCCTTACAAGTCTCCCGTGACCTTTGGCCATTTCCTCAATGGGGTTTGGATCTTGTCAAAGAGATGAATCCCCATTCTTCCCAATGATATCAATGGATCATCACCACTATCAAATAATACACAAAATGGGTTGTGGCCATACCTCTCATTTCAAAAAAATCCAAGAAAATATGTGATTTCATCAATCATCACATCATTTGTCACTTTGGTGTTCCTCATCACCTCATCACTGATAATGGAAAACATTTCAAAAATAAAACCTTGCAAAAATTGTGACACCTTCGGCATTCAGCTAAGTTTGTCATCACCTTATTACCCATAAACAAATGGCCAAGCCGAATCCACTAACAAAACCTTAAACAAAATTCTCATAAAAGTGGTTAACGATCACATGAAGGACTGGCATATGCACATTCATTTTTCTTTGTGGGCATACCTCACTATTATTTGCACTTCCACTCTTCGCCACACCCTTTCTCTGGTCTATGGTACAAAGGTTATTGTTTCTACCTCTCGAAGTCCAGATTCCCTCACTCCGCATTTCTTCCCATGACATGCTTAATGATGATGACTTTTTTCAGGACCGTTTAGCACAACTCGAGTTATTAGACAAACATCATCTTAACGCTCTTGACCACCTTCAATTTTACCAAAAAAGTATCAAACGTGCCCACAAAAACAAGTCCATGAGGGAACCTTCCATGTCGGTGACCTTTTCCTTAAAGCAAATCAACATGTAAATGTTAGTGCAAATTCATAGAACCTCCAAAATGACCTATGGATCTGCTTTTCTAAGGCAATTTCATTTGGTGTGAATGCACAACATTGAGCTTTCCCAAAGTGTGGGACCTTTGTAAATAGGGAAAGCTCTCCGAGAGAAGGTTGGTTCCTCTTCCTAAACTACACCTTACCACAAGCTATTCAAAGGCAAAAGCTAATCTAATCCTAATCTAACTTCCAAGGAGATAGGGAGAGAAATAAAACTAGAAAAAATAGAGCCTACACTAAAATGGTGATACACCAGAGAAGGAAAATGTTGAACATCTATCAAAATTGCCATGGAACAAGAAGAGGTGAGCAATGGAAAGGATGAACAAGTGCATCATAGACCAAAGATGGATTTCACACAAAAAAGTTCTAACACTCCATGAACACAATCTCTAAAACCTACAATGAACATCCAAACATGCACAAATACCTGCAATGAAGAGAGGCAAGAAGAAAACAACCAAAAACAAGAAAGGATGGATAGATGCATCACAAAACATGTTTTTTATTGCTCCAAAAGTTTGCACAAAACATCATTTTACTGGTAAGAGAAAAAAATGCCATTATAGAGTAGGGGAGGAGGTTCAAACTCCATTTTCAACCCTAGGGAAGAAAAGAAGGGAGAGCAGAGAAGAATGATGAACAACTTTTACAAAATGAGCCAAATCTGGCTTTTAACGCTCGAATAGAATGAAAGAAATGAGAAAACATACGGGAAAATTTGATTTGAAACTCCAACCACCAACAAGATCCATTTATTTAGCCTAAAAATTATGGGTTTCCATGAAAAATCCCATACTTCAAGTACATTTCTTTGCAGAGCAAGAAAGAGGCCCATACTTCATTAATTTTGGTGGTTGGGAACCATTTCTACATTTTTGCATGCTAGAGACATTTTCCCATTTTTCTCCTACAAATATCCATAAAAATAAAAATTGAACCTTCCATCATGTAGAGGACTTCAAGATCTTTCCATTGATATAAAATTCACAAAACACTCTTGAGCTGGATCGAAAGATATGCCCCTCTCAAGATTTAGGGAAAAAATGGTGAAATTAGGGCAAAAATCTGGTTTGTGAGCCAAAATTTGAGCTTCTCCTCTTTTTTTTTCAAATTGGGAAAATTTCCCAAAAATCTCTATTGGTCCGACCTCCACCGACATGTGGCACCCTCTAGTTGATTCATGGCTTCAAAATAATATTTCACACATTTTGAAAAATTGGGAAATTTCCCAAAAATCCTCCCTCAGTGCCTCCGCCGCTCCGAGACATGTGGCATCGTCTGATCTCTCATGGAGATGCAGCTCCATTTTTACCTTTGCATCTTTAACCACTTTAGAAAATTTCTCCAAATCCTTCCACCACCCTGAATCTTGTTGCTTGACCGGACACGTGGCACCTTCACATTTCTCGGCGGGATGCACTCCTATTTTTGCCTTTGAGAAACTTTGACCAAAAAAGCCGAAAAACTTAAAGTCCTTCCACCCCTATCGCTCCACCTTGACACATGGCATCATCTCATGAGTTGCAAGATTCAAACAATATATTTTCTTTGTGGGATTTCAAGCCAAAATTTTCCTTTTGAGTTTTTAGCCAAAAGGCTAAGTGCCAAATTTTTTTTCTTGCAGGGTCCTCCTTGGCACATCTTCCCTCTAAACACCACTGAGCCATAATTCAAAAAATACGAGTTAAGAGGACTTATTTACCTTTCTGGAAAGGGGAAATAATTCTCTATCTGATGAAGCAATACCTAGAAAATTTTGAGTGCCTAAAATGTGTAAAAATTTGACTAAGGCAAAAAAGGAAGCTAGTTAACCCAAAATAAGAGGGAGCTTATTTTGGTTAACAATTTGGTGACTCTTAGGGGTCATCTACCTATTATATAAGTGATCGGTGGCCTTTGAAGCATCCTTTAGGCATGGAGTTAATCCCGATAAACTAATTTTGATCTAAACTCTAAAAATCTGACCTCGAGCTACTTGGAAACCACCGAAAACTTGGAGTTGATCTTCACCAAAATGCCACTTTGAAATGAATAGTGCAAGAGCAAACAAAATAGCATCAAACAACTATGTACAAAATTGGAAATTATACATAACCCAAGAGGGATATGTAGAGTGTGCACAAGCACTTCTTCTGCTGAAAGAAAACCTACCTACTCTACTTTAACTGGAAGAAAAGGAAAGCTAAACAAACCCTGCAACTGGTTGTGTAAAATAACTTCCCTTCTTCAAAATTGGCAGCCATGTAAATGATTTGGAGCTGATCATGGCTGTTTGGATGAGTGGAAAATCAACAAGAAGCTGATCTTCTACCCAAATTAAGCAAGGTGTCAACTGAAAGAAAATTAGATACCTCTTTTAGTTGCTCTGCATTTGGATTGAAGAGCTATGAAAACTGATCCTTGGTGCTTTGCATATCATCCTCATGCTTAGAAGCAAGCATGACTAGTTTTGACTTCTCCTTTGTCTCCAAATAATCCAAATACCTTATTGGGCAAGGTCTAATCTATTTTATATGCCCATATCTCTGAAATCTAACTCCAAGAATGGAGTCTTCTTGTAGACCTTCTTGGGTGGATGGTGTGGAAGCAATGGTGGAACTCTTCTGTTGTTTTCCTTCCTCTTCCAGTGAAGAACATGGAAGATTAATATCTTCCAACCTTGATTCCAAAGAGCTGCTATAAAGTGCAGCTGCTACAATTGAAAGTTCTCCTCCATGACAGTAGGTTCTTGTGTTTGGAATGTGGATGATGAAGGAGAAAATGGTGGAAACTCAATCGGTTCTTCTCCATCAAAACAGTCCTCCAAATCTGACAAATAAACTACCTCGTTGCTATCCTGCTGCAAATGTTCAAACTCTTCCATGGTGTTTTCTTGGTCTACAACTTGTTCACAATGGTTTCCTTCATTCTCAAAGATGAAGTTTGAAAGATCAAACTCCTCTTCAACATTGGAGCTTGAAGAGAATGAATTAGAAGGAAGAACTGAAGGTTCTTCTATAGCCTGTTTTGAGTTTAAAGATCTTGGACCTGCATTTTTCTCCTCCACAGCTGGAATGTGCTCCTCTCATTTTGGATTCGGAGAAACTTTTCCTTCCTCTCGCTGCTTAAAAACCATCATACTCTTGATTGAACTCTTCCTCTAGCATGAATTTTGTCAAATCAAACTCTTTAATCTGCTGCTCTATAGGACAAGTTGGGGCTGCAAGATCTCTTTTAGAGCTTTCCTCTTCCATGGTTGAATGTGCAACTTGAATTGGATCAGAATTTTGTTCAAGTAAAGTGCTAACATGGAAACTACATTCTGAGAAAACTGATTGATGATCTACTTCTTCTTTTTTCTCTTCTTCTGTTGTAACAAAATCAGCCCTAACCACCATTAACTCTTCAACCTTGACCTCCTCTATCAACTTAACCATCAAGGGGATCTTTGTTATCCCAAATTTGAGAGCCCAACTCTTCAAGTTGTTTGTCATTTCTTTTCTGTTGGGCTCCACTTCTTGCTGTCCTTGATGACTGATTTTCTGATTTTCATTTTCCCAACATGGATTTGGGAACACAAGAGGAGTGATGGGTTGTAACTCAATTGATTTTGTAATTTTTTTGGTGGTGGAGGAGGTAAAAACTCTTGTTTCTTTGGAGTGGAAGGTATTTCTTTTAGCTCTTGTGGAGGGGATGATTGTTTGGAAGGGAAAAGGATAGAAGAATTGAGATGAGGTGGAAGACTAGGGGATGGAGAAATGAAATCAAAACTTGGGGCAGCATTCAATGGAAGCTTGGAAATTGAAGCCCAAATTGATATGGTGTTTCTTGAGGAGTAGAGATAAAATTACCAGATGATGGTGTAGGATCTACCCATTGACAAGGTTTCCTGGCACCAAGTTTATAGGCCTCTATCTCTATTGTCCATTGTGTAAGTTGGGGCAACATCTCAATCATGAAGTCTAGCTTCTCTTGAGGGCTAAAGTGTCTTGGAAAAGGGCCTCCCCATGGACAGGGTGCTCTGAAACCAATCTGAAATGCCTTCATTTGAGTTGTTGCTCTTGATTGCACCATGCCAATCTCCATCTTTTGGATCTTCTCCAAGAAATCTGCATTTTCTTCTTGACTACCCTCATTACATGCGTACCCTTGCTCTTGATATGTTTCATAACCAAACTAATTTTGGTATTGCTCATATGGGTAAGCATGATGATTTTGAATTTGTTCAAAATGCTGATTTGAAGTTGTAAAACATGTTGGAGGTGGAATATACTGTTGTTGTAAATGTGAATTCCATGATGGAAATGAAGTCATGATTACACAACTTCATGGAATGAAAGAAGATGGAAGATATGGATGAAAATGAAATAAAATGAATGGAAAGAGGGTATGTAACTTCAGATATGGGTTGTTGATTAGATGGAGTCGCCAGATGTGTTTGCAAATTCCTCCAAAGGCTGAAATTTTCACAGGAACACACCAACCTACAAAAAAAGAAGTGGAAGACCTCTAAAGTCCCACCGGGCATTCCAAAACTATTAGTGCAAATTCACATCACCCCCAAAATTACCTATGGATCTTCTTTTCTAAGGAAATTTCATTTGGTGTGAATGCACAACATTGAGATTTCCCAAAGTGTGGGACCTTTGCAAATGGGGAAAGTTCCTCGAGAGAAGGTTGGTTCCTCTTCCTAAAATACCTAACTTAAGCTATTCTAGTATAGATAAGCTAATATAATTCTATTATAACTTCCAAGGAGATAGGAGACAAAGAAAACTAGAAAAAAACAAACCCTACACTAAAACGGTGATACACCGTAGAAGGAAAATGTTGAACATCTATCAAAACTACCATGGAATAAGAAGAGGTGAGAAATGGAAAGGATGAAAAAGTGCATCATAGACCAAAGATGGATTTCACACAATGAACATCCAAACATACACAAATACCTGCAATGAAGAGAGGCAAGAAGAAATCAACCAAAAACAAGCAAGGATGGAGGGATGCATCACAAAACACATTTCTTATTGCTCCAGTTTTTGTACAAAACATAATTTTATGGGTAAGAGGAAAAAAATGCCATTACGAGTAGGGAAGGAGGTTCAAACTCCATTTTTGACCACGGGAAGAAAATAAGGGAGAGGTAGAGAAGAATGATGAACAACTTTTACAAAATGAGCCAAATTTTAACCCTCAAACGGAATGAAAGAAATGAGGAAACGTGGAAAAATTTGATTCAAAACTCCAACCACCAACAAGATCCATTCATTTATCCTATAAAATGATGGGTTTCCATGAAAAATCCCATACTTCAAAGTACATTGCTTCGCAAAGCAAGAAAGAGGCCCATACTTCATTAATTTTGGTGGTTGGGAACCATTTTTGTGTTTTTTGCATGCTAGAGATGTTTTCCCATTTTTCTCCCACAAATCTCCATCAAAAATCAAAATTGAACCATCCATCATGTAGAGGACTTCAACATCTTTCCATTGATATAAAAATCATGAAAAATAAGCTCTAGATCGAAAGATATGCCCCTCTGAAGATTTAGGGAAAATGGCGAAATTAGGGCAAAAATCAGGTTCGCAGGCCGAAATTTGAACTTTTCCCTCTTTTTTGAATTGGGAAAATTTCCCAAAAATATCCATCGGTTTGACCTCTCTAACGTGTGGCACCCTCTCATTAATCTCAGTGGCTTCAAAACAATATTTTGCCCCTTTTGCAAAATTGGGAAATTTTCCCAAAATCCTCCATGTGTCTGCCGCTCCGAGACACGTGGCATCGTCTGATCTGCTGCGGAGATGTGGCTCCATTTTTACCTTTGCATCTTTATCCACTTTGGAAAATTTCTCCAAATCCTTTTGCCACCCCGACTCCCACTGCTTGATTGGATATGTGGCACCTTCACATTGCTCGGCGGGGATGCGCTCCTATTTTTGCCTTTGAGAAACTTTGACCAAAAAGGCTGAAAAACTTGAAGTCCTTCCGCCCCCGCCACTCCACCTTGACACATGGCATCATCTCATGAGATGCGGGATTCAAACAATATATTTCCTTCGTGGGCTTTCGGGCCAAAATTTTCCTTTTGAGTTTTTTAGCCAAAAGGCTAAGTGCCAATTTTTTTCCCGTGGGTCCGCCTTGGCAAATTTTCCCTCCAAACTCGCCAAGCCATAACTCAAAAAATACAAGGAGTTAGGAGGACTTCTTTACCTTTCTGGAAAGGGGAAAGAATTCTCTATCTGATGAAGCAATACCCAGAAAATTTTGAGTGCCTAAAATGTGTAAAAATTTAACTGAGGCACAAAAGGAAGCTAGTTAACCCAAAATAAGAGGGAGCTTATTTTGGTTAACGATAACCAAAGAAAAAAAAAAGTAAATGGTGAAAATTTTCCCCTAATTGGCTGCGACCATACATCGTGACCCATACTTATGGATCGTGTGCTTATCATTTATCTTTACTTGATGGTAAACAAAAACTTGAGCCCTTAATGCCTTGCATCTTCAACCATTCTACGCTTGACTTTTAGTCCTACCTCATCTTTTGTCTCTTTCCATGCTCATCCTTTAAGTACTATCAACTTCTTACACCTCACCAATGATTAGACAAGAATCATGTGCGTATTTGTCACTTGTTATCTTCTCTTGAATATGTGTACCATGGCGCTGCTATCTCTCATGGATACTTTTCGTCTACCTTTAGTTGAGATCCCATGGTTGTTTCACCCTACTTTCTCAACAAGAATCCTATTCTTTACCTTAGTCTTGTCGATTACTTAAAATTCCTCACATGGGATCTAACTCCTTGAGTCAAACTTTCGATAAAAAGGTGACTCCCTCAAAAGGACATCTTTGTCTCTAAAATCACTACTATAAATAGACCGCTCCCTCGAAGGACAGCTATGTAAAGCTATTTCAAAAAGAGAGAGAGAGATAGAGAGAATTTGAAGCTTCACGAAGACCTCAAGGAGATAATTTCTTCATCCCATATATACTTCCCACATCGATTAGTCTATCTCAAACATCAGTTAAAAAAAACAACCTTTTAGTCATGGACTTGCCCATTGTGACCTTGGATCTCTTGCCACAAAGGCATGCTACCTTGTACCATATAAAAATGAACCACTTTTCACCCTCTCACCATTCACACTCTCATTTCCTACCGCCTCAAGGGACCTCTTGGAACTATGACATTTGGTGATCATGTGACTATTATTCACCTTTAGGATAATCAATCATGCAAATTCTTTAGGGTCTTATGTTCACTATCCTACCTACCTACTTACGGTCCACCAGCTTATGATCCTCACTAATCAAGCGGCTTTCTTTCCCCCTCTTATATTTTAACCTTCTTTATTACATATTGATTAACTTATGTAGGACCTAGTCCTAGACGCTTACCTTTAGGTAATCTTATTCTTCCATCACAATAAAAATCACCTATACTGATTTGCTCACAACTCACCCATACCTAACAAACCCAAACTCAAATCATTCCTAAAACCTACCAACTCATTCTCATACCTCCTCACATTCTTCCTTAGCTTATGGGAGAACTACATTGGCCTAAGGTCCCTTTTCGCCAGACTATGTAGGAAACACTATGAGGGCATGGGGCCCTTGGAGGTTAGCTCGGCCACTATCTACCCTAACTAATTCATCTTTCATTTTCCCCAATCACATTTTACCCTACTTAGTTTCCTTTTTATATCAAAAATTTGAAATTAAACCAAACAAACAACAAGTTGCTTCACATTTTTATCATCAACAAAACATACATTTGTTATGACTACCATTTCTTTACCATCATCATGCATGTATTATAAAACATCTTAAACATGACCCATATCATCATTCATTACACAAATTAATGAATTACAACCTCAACCAATTTAAACTCCACCATGCCTATGACCTAACTCCACCATGCCTAAACCTAACTCAATCCATGCCTAGACCAAAACCTGACTCAACCATGCCTACAACCTAACTCGATCCATGCCTATAACCTGACTCCATCCATGCCTAACACACCTATCCTAAATCCATCTATGCATAATAATAAAATTGTATCAACACAAGCACATAATGACCATCATCATCATCATCATCTCTATAAATACAATATCCAAACATGTGTATCTATATACATAACTATCAAAATGTCTTTAGCACACAGGCTAGTGTATATAATCCAGTCTCTCAAAACTCTCATATACAACCTCACCATCTTCAGCGACGTAGGCTAGTATATGCTCAAAATATACAAAACTCTTGTACATCCTCACCATCTTCGGCACACAAGCCGTATATATATCAAAAAATGACTAAAATACATCAAAATATAGGGATGGGCATCAAGCCTCATCCTTCGGACATCCTCCATGTCAGTCTCTCTGGTCTCCTCCTCGGCTCCTGTCTGACGGCTTGGTATCATCTCACCACCTGCCATAGGTCGTGGTCGGCCCCTACTGGTACATCACCTAGAGCTGGCCTCCGTGAGCTAGTGGCCTCACCTTGATCATGTCTTGGGGCTCGATGGCCCCATGTGCTCTCCACACTATGAGTATGGGATCTCATCCTCTCACTAGAGGCCTACTTGTGCCTGTACTCTCCATAGGATAGAAAATCTATCCCGGCCACTATCAACTGATCCTAGTAGTATTTGGCCTCACCTAAGGCATCTTGTAACCTAGATAGGGGTACTATCTGTTTTGTGGCCCCATCGGTGTAACATTCCCATTTTAATACTTTAGAAACAAGGGAAATTTTTTATTTATTTACTTTTTAAAATTTTCTTTGTTCTTAATTTCATAATTTAGAACACGCATTCTTTATCAACCATTCATATAACAGATAACCATATGCAGCGTAATGACTTGGTGTGCTACCGATCTATTCATTTCATGACTTGGTAAACTACCAATCTATTCATGTTTATCATTAAGTATTGAATACTTATCTCAGATACTATGTATACTTGGTTCTCCTTCCTATTTATGCGGGGTATTGAGTGATCCATCTAAGGAACCTATCTGGAATAATTGTTACCAATATTCATCTGCATCACGAACCTTAGACTAGGTGACATAGGACAATGCAACTAGTAGCTTGCGATACTTTGGCCAAATAATTCTAACATACATCACGTATTACTATTCCTTGACAAAGATACTCATCAATCTAGAATATTTCCTTCACCCCACTCTATTGCTATCTAGAATTTTCTTTACTTGACTCATGTCGTCCACTTGCCCAAGGCTTAACCCTAGTTTGTGTTAACAACACGTGTTATGATAAGGGGATGCTCACTAAGACTTAGGGTAAGTTGGCATATTGGTCAACCTAATTCAACCCTGTGAAAATGCCAAGGTATCTTGAGTTTTTAGGGTTACCCCATATCTTAAAACATATTTCTAACTTGAGCTAGAGAAAAACTAAGATCAAGTCTAATTTATGTAGATCTAGATGATCAATGTCAAAGGGTGTTGCCACGTGCCGACTACATCATTGTATCCAAGAGAAGATCCTAATCTTCTCGAAGGTACAACCCTATAGTTGGCATGTGTCAGCATCCTACTAAAAAACCTCATCGAGATGTACATACACCAAGGAATGTATTAATAATTTAATTAATTTGGATTATTCAAAATAGATTTCAGCAACTTGCCTAACCCTAATCCAACACTCCTTAAGTTCTTTTCTAAATTGATTCATTTATCCCATTAATAAATTTGTTATATTTATTACCACTTTTAATGTTCGAATACATAATTAATCTGTCAATTAAGCATAACTACACAGTGGTTATAATATGTCTTATGTAAAAGTACAATAACTTTTTTTTTAGAAAGTTCAGTGCCAAAATATATCCAACATAAAGTAGACTTCATAACAAATGAAGTCTGATAAATTGAAGTTATGATACCAAACCTTTGAGGTTTATGAACATTTATGAAAGATGAAGATTCTTTCACTATATGTAAGGCGTTAGGGTTTATTCTACCCAATGACCACGTTTTTCAATGTATGTTCATCCTACTTTGTATTACTATGTTATATAGTTTAAATAACAAATATCATATTCTACAACTTTACAAGTTGCATCACAAGTAGGGAGATTGAACTAAATCCCTTGATCTAATCTTATTAAAATTTAGCCATCTAACATATAAATAATATGAAGATTAACAACAAGATAGAGCCCATCTCTTTCATACAAATACAAAAAAATTTACACAACCAATACAGGTAATCTCACAACTTTCAATTTATCTTTATAACCATTACATTTACAAGACTTATGCATTTAATTATACCGCATAAAAACCTGTCTTAATTATAAAAGAATACTATTTTCTTTTCCAATACAATATCAAGAACGAATCGAGTTCTTCACAAGAAGTAGACTTAAATCAGCCAATGCATCACATAATTTTTGTCTTCTTTATCACTTACGAAGTCCATCTCTGAAAAATTTCTAAGCACGGTCAGGTTCAATGAACGAGCATGATAAGCACTAAGCCTTAAAAGGAGTGCATTCCAATAATTGTTCCATTAAAACAACTCTTTTAATGAGACAATTATTACAACAAATAATCAATATATCAAAAGTAACGAAAAGAAGTACATTTTAAACAATTGATTTCACTTCCAAGAAAAGGATAGAATATAATCTACCATTTCAGCCTTACAAATAGAGTCTAATTGATCCCATCAATTATCCTTAGACAAACAACATTTTATAACATCTCATTGTTCCCAATCATCATAAAAGAAATCAACATTTATCTTTGCTTCAAGCTAAAGAAAATTTTAGAGCATGGTTCATATTAAGATGACTCATCTATCTCCTAAACAAAGGAAGAAGAAGAACCATTACAACTCATGCCTAAACACAACACATCCAAGAAACAGAACAGGTTCCAAACATGATTTAATTGTTTCTTTCTAAAGACAACTACCTTAAAATTTAACAATTAGGATATTCATCAGAACAGAAATCTCATTTTAATCCAAGAAGGAATAGAGAATCTACCATTCTCCTTGCAAGTATAAATCTCCTTCTTCATATAGAAGTTAACTTTTAAATATCTGAATCAATGTTCAAAATCAAGGTAGACTCATATAGGAGTTATTCTCTACTCTAGTTCATCCAAGGAGAGTCAAAACAGAAAGTTCAACCAATGATATATATATTAATAAGAAAGCACACAGCCATATTCTTTACACTTCTTTACTTTTAATGAATACTAATTTCAGTTCCATACTTAGAATGAAATACAATTAGTAGTCTTAAAACACAATCTGTTTTAAAGGAACCAAATTCCTTTCTTTTATAAGGACATAAGGTGTCCACTTAAATCCAAGAAGGAATAGAAAAATAACCATTCAGAAAGCCAAGCAGGATCAGAAGCATCAACAAATCTTAACGACTGAAATCCCATTATCCTTGTAAAATGTTTCCATTTAAATACCAAGAATATTCAAACAACTCTAATTAATCTACTCTTTCAGATTTCCTTGACTAAGTAGTTCAATTAGACGAGTTCTTAGCTTTTAACTCTTACGAAGTTAAATCCCAATCAAATACCAAAACCAAATCAAACTTGTCGAAAATACTAACAGCTCAGAGCTCAACGGTACAAATTCCAAGCACGATACTAATCATAAGCTTCTCACATAGGTACAAGACTACCCACGTAAATATTCATGGGTTCAGGGGAACAACAATTTCCCACCTAAGTTATACCCATAACAAGAAAACTCATCATACTAGAACAGAACCTACGCCTTAAGCACTAAGTACTAAATTTCATGTACAGTATCAAATTACAAAAATTCATCATGAGCTCAGATGTGCACAGTGTCTTAGTATGAGACAGAAGAGATACATATAACCAAAAATAGTCCATATTCAAAACAAGGAGTCCTATTTCCCTTATACAATGAAACATGAATTTCCAAAGAGAGAGTTCATAATCAAACAAATAATAAGATAAGAGTGTGGTGAAATTATGAACTTCAGTTAACAGCTCAAATTTCCACAGAGTAAGGCACGAGTATAGAGCCACGTACATCTTCAATAACAGTTCCTAGTTACCCAAGATACCAACACTGGTTTAGCACAACACGATTCATATCAAACGCAAAGCCCAATTACTAGCTCAAGCGGAACTAGGAGTTCCCACAGAGTACAGAGTCCACACAAGTAACAAAATACGAGTGCTTTGTAGTTACTAATCTACAAAATAGTTACAAATTTCTCAAAAGAATATAAAACATGGGTACAAAGTCCAATATTATCTCTCAATGGGACTCAAGTTTCACCCAAAGTTCAAGCCCAAAACGAGTAATAACATCCAAATACCATGTACTTTATGAACTGACAGTAATTGTTTGAATTATCACAAGGAACTAAAATATAAACACCAAGCTTTATATGGGCTTTGACAATAGTCCAGAGATACACAAGATTCCAACATGATTCAGAACAATAAGAATCAGTTCTCAACAAACACAAATCCAGAACAAAGTTCCAATTCAAGGACGAGCTCAAAATAAAGGTTCAACAAAACACGAGCTCAACACAAGCTAAAAACAAACCCATATATAGGCTCTAGTCCATGCCAAACGAGCTCATCTGAAGTTCCAACAGGATTCAAGTTTCCCCAAAACACTTAACCATAATAAAAGAAATGATGGTTATCTTAACAGACCACTTCCATTTCCAGTTCCAAATGAAAATTCGAGAATAAAAAAACATTTGCATGCATTATTTTTTAAAAAGAACTATATATGGTAAGTTTCCCAACAGAACACCATTTACCAAGGATTCAAAAACCAATATAACAAGATTTAATAAACCCAACAAGCCATTAACTAGATTAAATAAGAAATCCAAGAATCTCAAAAGAGCATACTTGTTTTAATGAGACATTTATAAGAAAGCAAGAGATCTTAAAGTTTAGAGCCTATCATGCCTGATAGCACTTTTGTGAAATCAAAAGAACCTCCATTGAGCTCAAAACTTCTCCTCTTCTCCATGAAAAATCAAATAACCATGTTCTCTTCCCACAATGCCTCTTATATATTCCACAAACTGAAAATAGGTTTAAAACCTCAAAAATAGCCATCAAGTGTAGTTCAATCTACTGGTTCAAAAAACTAGAACACATGCAGAGAAAAAATCGTGAAGTATGCAAAGTGAAACAACCACATTCCAACCCATTTGCATGCCTTCTAAGGTAGTTTGAGCACGAAAACCAAAAATAATTAATTCCATTAATTCCAAGTTTCCCCTATCTTCCCTTGCCACCGCCTTTCATGTTTAGCGATTTCCAAATCAATTTTAACAAGGAATTCCATTTTAGTGGAGTCTCCACCTAAGCCTCCACCAAGTTCACTAACCCCTACCAAAGCTGGTAGTACCTCTAAGCAATTAAAACCTTATCAACAAATTTAATGCCTTGGAACCATGTCGCCTACAATGTATGCAACCACCTAATTCCCCATTCAAACCCATTAGTTTAGGATAGATCATATTGCTTAGGTTAGACCTTAGGTAGATTGTAATATATACCTTAGGTTATAACCCAAACAAAAATTACCACAATAGGTCTTAGCACATAGCCTTAGGTAGTTTCCACATAGGTTAGATTAATTCACAACACTATAGTTTTAGGCATTAAGTTAGATCATAATATAACCTTGTAGTATTAGGTTCTAGGTAAGTTTTAATAGCCTAGAAACCTTTCCAAATCCTTTAGCACCAAGCTTAGGTTAGGATGCCAATCAACCAATCAAAGTAGAATAGGAAGCTTTAGGTTAGAATAGGAATTCTGTTACGTAACATAGTTTAGGTAGTAAATATTTTTACCTAGCTTAGGATTCCGTTGGATAGTCCTTTTTAGGATCCTGGATCTTTTCCTATGTCGTGAATAGGCTATAGTTAGTTTGTGTCAACATTGTCCTACCACATTCGAACTAAAAAGATCCAAGCACAACAATCAAATAACTTGTAACCAACAAAGTTCAGTCATATGTCTATTAATTCCTGGAATGTCAATTTACCATTCATTCAATAGAGCAGATTTTAAAACATTCCTTGGATCACTGAAATTGATCCAAGGATGAGTTAGATTAGTAGATAAGTTTACAATTCTTAACCAGATTGCAACCCACCCACAAGAAATGAAAAATGGATTCAAGGAAGCCATCCCAATTCAGTCAAAGGATCTTAAGAACAGAAGATGATTTATCCATATCAAGCATGATCTCCAAAATTCAAAAGAACATATCTTTATAAGGAAAATCACATGTCAACACTTGAAATGTAAAGGAGGAAAATAACAATTGTCAAGGGTGTTACAATCAGCCTCACCCGTGACCTATACTCAAGTGGGACCCTATCCCACTCCTTCCTATGAACTGGGACCATGTCCTGGTACCTATGGAGGTGTTATTGGCCTCTACCCCTATGCCCTGCACTCGGCCTATAAGGTCCGGATATGCACTGTGTAGTGGCTAGTTGGCTCTACAACCCCGTGACCTGCGCTTCTACGCAAAGGCTAGATACCCTTGTAACCCTGTAACTTGTGCTTGTAGAGCTACCACTGACCATCATCACCATCCCCGTCTCCACCCTGGGCCATCTGGACCTGTAGATTGGCCACCTACACATGTAATACAGCCACCTCTACCTCTGATGCTACTAACTACCCCTATACCATCCCCAACTAGGTAATCAGGGTTGCCACCTGCCCCTAGTAGGGTGTCTCTCTGGACAATGATGGTGGCTAAATCTTGCTTCTCGGGCCTAGGAGGTACTTCTCATAGCTGGGCCTCCCACCACTATCTATACATGTTTGTCATGCCGGCATCATCAACTGATGGTCTATAACTCGATCCTCCTACCCAATAGGTATTTTTGGCTATGGAAGTGGCAGTGGTCTCTCCACATCATCCTCTGCGGTACTATGGGAAGGGTGGTGGTATATCCTGTAAAATTCCAAATTTTCATTGGACCATGTCTACTGAGAATCATCTCGTGCTCTCTGCACGATGCCCTCTATCCACCTCGAGTAGCTTAAGGCTAACCAGCTCCTCAGCCATATACTTGTATGAGGGATAACCCACACACAGTCTCCATATAATATCTACCATGGAAAATTCCTCCAGTAGCTTCCAAAGAATATGCTACATCATGTGTAGCCCTGTCTAATTGTCGCTCTCCGCAATATTCACCCATCGCCTGTACCCCACATGTACAAAACTAAGCCGAAAGGAATATTCTCGAAAGTCATTCCCATTAGATGCACATAGACAATGTGTTCATAGGCCTAGCAGTGAAGTGAAAAGGTGCAACATAGGCTAAACCTGCGGAGCCGCCCATACACCCACAACTCTCTATATAACTACACCAGGAATGTTGGCACCCAGGAAAATTGGGTCCTCTCCATCATCATGTCATGTAACACTCCCATTAGTGATCGTGGGAATCTCTTACCATATGCATCCGGTAGTGCAAAATAGTAGAATGCCTCCACCAGTAATACTACTAGCCTCGTCTCCTCTGGAAGGGCTAGGTACATCTCCCCATAGCTCATGTTGGTGCTATGGAATGTCACCTCTACATCCCTCAAAGAAATACATCACATCAACTCCTCTCGATGCCTCCCGAGGAGATCAAATATACTTGCATACCCAATATAGGTAACCACAAGATCCTAAACACATCCTCCAGGGTGACTATGATCTCACTCATCGGTAGGTGGAATGTGTTGGTTGCTGAATCCCATCTATTGATGAGAGTGACCATCAAACTCAGCTACTAGACTGCATGTTAGTAGCATCAGACCCCACTTAGGCCCACCTCCTCAACATGCCGCAACTCCTCGAGTGTCGCTGTGCCTCAAACTATCATGAGCAGGGGTGACACCCTGTCTCGCATCCTAAGCTGATCTCTCACCTACATCCAACAAATCAATCACATTATTAAAACAAGACCATATCTACATTCACCCATACCCATACCCATTACCCTACCTCTTTTACTTCGCTACTTACCCATTTATCCCATGTACCTCCCTACTTACCCAACCTACCTACCCTAACCCTACCCAACCTAATATCACCTCACCTATTAAACCACACACCCCGACCCCTCACCTACTCCCATTTTGACCCACTCCACTGACCTTACCTTTTTCCTACATATCTATACATTTTTCCCTAACAACTCCACCCTTACCTATTTTTACCCCTTACCTATGTTATGATTTTCACCAAACCCACTTCTTTTACCCCTCCTTACCTCACCCACCCAAACTCAGACACCTTTTGGCCCCTTTTTCCCTCCAATTCCTAACCGATACCGTTACCCCTAATAGACCCCGGTCCCCCTTCAACCGGCATCGGTCACCTACTCCATGATGATACCGCGCACTCACACAAACGTCCACTACCATCTAACCGACATCGGTCATTGTCGCGTCAAAACCCGCGACCCCAAACCCCCATTTTTCCTTCAATTCCCCTTTCACTCCCTTCTACCCACCTAATCCTACCCCAATCCCTCCTACACCCCTCCCCACCCCTTCTCCACCCAATCCCCTCCCTCCCCATTCCTATTTTACTTGATTCCCCTCCCATAATTCAATTTATTTTTCCCCCAAAAAGAAAAAACCATTTTTACCCACCTAACCTTTAATTCAATCTAACCAATAAAACAAGCGATTGAATCCTACCTCATCATGTTACCATCTGCGTGGTGGCACCTCTGGCCACTACACTAGTGGTCCCCCTGATCCCTCTCCCACCTCTGCCATCACCAAATGACTACTCACTCTCTAATCACTCAATCCAATCAAATCGATCCCACCTAGCTCGTGGATCCACCTATCAACCAACTCGACGACTCAGCCTCGTAGCTAACCAACTCACTCCTCGGCCTCACTGTAACTTTCCACCTTTATCTTTCTCGCTTGTTGTTTTCCCAATTCGCTAAAAGACAAATGATTTGAAAAATGTGGTAATTTTTCTTTTTATAACCTACCTAACTTGACCGGTGATGGTTTCACCTTGACCGACATCGGTCCTATGCCCTATATTACCATGGCCGGTCCTCTTGACCAACATCAGCTTTATCTACTTAGTCTTTTTCCTACCCCCTACACCCAATTTTTCACCCGAATCCTTTTACCTCACCCACACATCCCTGGACACTTCACATGATCTTCTTGACCTTATCACTTACTATCTCACCTTGTTCTCTTTGAGGACTCTTCATTTTACCCATACCTCGGCCCTATCCGTGTCGCGACCTAGATATTTGGACTGAACATCACTAGTGACCTTTGACCCCATGTGTTTGCTATACCTTGTGGCACTTTTACCTATGTTGATTGCCATCCTAACCTTACCTTGCCTCATGTCATGACCGTTTATCCTAACCCTACCCTTGGTGTACTAGAACATACCTAAATGTTCTTGCACCCGACCTACGTCATGTTTTTTTTTTTTACCATATCCTAGACCTTGGATACCGAATCACTTCAACCATGTTTGGATAAACCTATCAACCTTAGACAATATAGATTTTTCTGCTCTTCCACCTGCACTGTGTCTGCAATTTATACATGTGCATGCATTTGACCTGTCACTACCTTTGACCTCGACGCATTACCTAGTTTACCTGAGTGGAATTTTTTCCCTTTTTAACCCCATTTCCCACCTTCATCTTCATTACATTCACCTTTTATCAAACCACTCACCAATTCTGCCTTCTACCTCATCAGTTCCTAGTTTGAGGGGGATCACCTTCACCCACACAAGGGGCAATCACATCTTATTTTTGTCAGTGTCGCTTACTAATACAAGCTACGCAACAAAAAGGGGAAAAATGTAGACACCAAAATTGGGTCACACTCCCCTTGGTCCCTTGTCAAACAAACACATTGAACACATTCACCTAACCATGGCCCCTTTCATCTCACTCTAATATTAATTTAATTAAATTAATTCATTATCCTCACAATATTTATTATTTAAATATCCTAATTGGGATAATGCCCACATATCCACCTCACCTAGACACCTCATCTAGCCACCTCACCTTAAGACCTATTCTTAGTATGTTACCATAACTAACTAAGACCTACCCAAACCCTAAAAATCAATGCCTACATTCCCTCTAACCACATTCCCACATGTTAGAAAGAAGCTTCCATTCTAATCTATGGAGCAAATGAATGAGATCCCAGAAAATCAAGGGGATCTACCTAGTTTAGTAAACCTAGGAAATCTTGCCCTAACTAACGTTGGTTACCCTAAATTGCCACCTCAACCTAGAACCACCGTTGATTACCATTTAACCCCCAAAACAACCTTATTTCGAGGTTAGCACATTTCTAAGAGATAATCACATCTTTTGAGAACAAGTGAGAAAACCAAAGCTGCATGCAAGTAGAACTAGTGTTAGTACACACATCAGAGCATCCATAGCCAGCACCGGAAGCAATCACACAGCCATTTTCCTTCATGAGATCTTCCTGGGAAGCACCAACACTACCTCAAGTTCATCCCATTTGATCACCCACCATTACCAACTAGGCATCAAGCTCATATAAATAGTAATTTTTGTTAACCAACACTTGTCCATCGTCATTTAGATAGATCCTTTTACTTTTGTTATTAGTTTATGTTCCCCTTTCCATTCCCCCACCATTTTACCTCCATGTAAACTTGACCATCCTTTTATCCACACCCTTGAACTACCCATACCCGGATTTTAATCATTCCTGTGCATACCTAAGACCCATACGAACCTGGCCATTGCCCTTCCATTTCCATTTAGCCTTAGATCTGTCACCCCACCAAGTTTTTATTGAGTTTATTGTACCACGACCATACCAATGCTGGTTACCCACAACCGTCTCTGGTTAACCTAAACTGACATGAATCATTTTAGACCGACGTCGGTCTCTGTTTTTGACTAGAAACCAAGAACTGAGCTTCTATTTTCTACCCAATACCTAAAACCGCTCTGAATCTCACCTCCGACCCATACCAAGACTTCCCTGAACAAGACCTTGACCTTTAGATTTAGGCATAGATTTACCTGTTGTGAATGAATTTTCTTATTGTAGATGAATGAGATACCTAAATCCTTTTGAGTACAAAGAGATTTCCTTTATTTTTGTATTAAGTTATTTTAAACAAGATTGACATTCATCTAAGAAGTATCACACTTCCCAGATCTAGCACACACTAGGCAATCCACTGCATATATTTTTTAACTTTTATTTGGTGGTATTTTTTTCCATTTTAGGTAGTTCCTCCAAGCAAAAAGGAAGCTCTCACAATCAGCTGTGGATCCAAAAGTCATACGCTCGCAACAACCCACAACTGGCATCTTAATAGGTATTCCTCCTAACCCTCTTCCCTTATTTGTTTCCTCAAAATTTGAAGAAATGCATCTAGAATCAGGTGAAACACATGGAGCTCTAAATATTTAAAAAGATATAGAAAAATGGAGAAATTTGTATTAGTTAACATTTCTTTGTACCAAATTAATCTTGGATATCCGCACTTCCCTCCTTCAAAATATCAATAGATGAAAGGTATAAAATTGTGATGGCTCTCTTTGAATGTTATGCCTACAAAGCAGATGAACCCTTTTAAGTTGAATAATTTCTCTCAATACTATTAAGAATTGGTAAGAAACAAGAACATTAGAATGAGTAAAATAGTTCCCATGTGATGTGAAAAATAAGATAGCTCTATTGGGTAACATTTATTTTTGCAAGCTTCCCGTAGGGAAGGGGTTCTTTACCAAATTTTTCTTGGATATTTGAAATTTCCCTCCTTCAAAATTTTTGTACCAATTTCAATCATTCTCATTATTATCTTTTTAAGGAGTCTTTCCTATAAGTATTTTTAGTGTTCAAGGTTTAAAATTTAGGGTTTAGTATTTAAGGTTTAGGGTTTAGGATTTATAGTTTAGGGCTTAGGGTTTAGGATTAAGGGCTCAAGTTTATGCTTTAAGGTTTAGGTTTTAAATTTTAGGGCTTACGGATTAAGGTTGAGTTTTTAGGGTATAGGTATTAAGGTTCAAGGTTTAGGGTTTAGGGTTTAGAGCTCAAATTTTGATAATTAGGGTTTAGGTTTTAGTGTTTATGGTTTAGATTTAGGGCTCGGGGTTTAGGGTTCACGGTTTAGGGTCTACATTTTATGGATCAGGGTTAACGCTTGATGGTATAGGGTTTAGGGTTTAGAACTTAGGGTTCATTATGTAGGGTTTAGGGTTTTAGGACTTAGGGCTCATTATGTAGGGTTTAGGGTTTAGGGTTTAGGGTTTAAGTTTATGGTTTATGGTTTAGGTCTTAGGGTTTAAAGTTCATGTTAGAAGTTTTGTCACTCAAAATCGGTGGCAGGACAATCAATGTCTACCATGTGCCACCTCTAAATTCCAAATTTCATTTCATTTAAATTCACTTCAAGAAAGGTTGGAGGAAATGAACTCATAATTTTCTTCATGCCTTCAAAGGTCCAAAATGTCAATTCACCCCAAATTTGGAAAATATGGAGAATTTTGAAAGATGGATTGCATTTATAAAGATAATCTCGAAGAAAAAGGAATTAATTTTGTAAGTAATTATAGTCAAATTTGTTTTGCTTTTTTTAGTACTCGCTTACAGGACCAGGAACACGACCTAGACTAGAAATTTGAGAGGATTTATGAGGTTGAATTGTATTTTCCAAGATACATTACTCCAACATTTGAGAATCTTTCTCCGGATGGAACAACATTCTCGATTCATAAAATCGACGATTATTGATTGTTTAATCCTTTTACATACCCCCATAGTCCTCAATCCTTGATATAAGGAGACATCATTACTAGGACAAACCAAGGACTTTCAAGAAGAAGAGGTTTTTGTGGATATATAGTTTTGACACATCACATCACAGCCTTCATTAGGCTTGATGACTACCCCTATCTTTTTGAAGGCACTTTTTAAAGAATCCATGGGTTTATCATAGAAGGAATTATAAATGAATGGAAGGTCACTAAGCCTTAGTCCAACTAACTCCCATTCAAAACTAAACAAGAAATATTTACTAGTAGATTGATAACTCCTTTTTTTTTCTTAGGCGTACCCCTATCGTTATGTTTGTTTTGCATGTGCAGACTCAATGATAGTTCTAGGCATGAGATTAGGAAATATGGTCCTAATACTTTAATGGCCTCCTAGTCGAGTAGTCGAAGCCATATTAGTCTTGTTAATACTTAGTACTAATTACAAATGAAATCTAATTCTATCATTTTCATTTTCTTTACGCATCTTCCACATCATACTGAATAAGAAATTTGATAAGGGAGATTCCCTCTTCGATGGTGATAAATTGAATATGAATATGATCCTCAAGAGGGGAGCTAGAATTGGAAAGGTATCGTCTAATCCTACAGCTAAGCCCTAAGCCATAATACCTAAACCCTGAATCCTAAACCCTAAACCCTAAATCCTAAACCCTATTTTTACCACCTTGAACCCTAAAACCTTAACCCTAAACCCTAAACTCTAAGCCATAAGCTATAAACCCTAAAACCTAAATCCTAAACCCTAAACCATAAACCCTAAACCAAAAACCATAAATCCTAAACATTAAAAATTAAACCCTAAGCCATCAACTATAAACTCTGAACCCAAAACCATGAGCCTTAAACCTTAAGCCCTAAACCCTAACCCTTAAAACCTAAATCCTAAACTCGAACCTTAAACCCTAAACCCTAAATCTTGTGCCCTAAACCCTAAAATCTAAATAGTAAACCTTAAACCTAGAGCTTGAAACCCTCAACCCTAAATGCTAAACACTAAATCCTAATCCCTAAATCATAATCCCTAAATCCTAAACCCAAAACCCTAAACCTTAAACCATCAACCATAAACCCTAAACCCTTAACTATAAACCTTGATCCCTAAACCCTGATCCCTGAGCCTTAAACCCTAAAACCTATTTTTAACACCATGAACCCTAAACACTAAACGTTGAACAATATCTCAAAGTTTAGGTTTAAGTTTAGGGTTTAGGGTTTAGGGTTTAAAGTTTATGTTATAAGTTTCGTCACTCAAAAACACAATCTGGGGTGTTAGAAATGTGTTTTCAACTCACAAAAATTGGACCCATCCTCATGAGATCCTTACCCATGGTAAAAATAGTCTATTTATGATATTGCCCATTCCTAGAGGTACTTATCAACATTTAAAAATATTAACCTAATGCCATGTTGTGATCATACCTTTAGTTCTTACAAATTTATGCCCTTTTTATTTAGAAATGAAAGGGGTACCTACACTCTCTTGAAATTATTTATGAAATCTTCAAGTATTAGAGAAAATGAATTTTACCAACATGTATATAATTCATGTATCTTTCCAAAGATCCTATTTATTTTCCTCCTAACTCCTTACGCACCTCCCAAAATCATCTGAAGAATTCAAATTTCACCATTAGAGTGTTTGTTCCTTGTACCTAGAAAATTTGTTGTTGAGAAGATTTCCTTGAATGAGTAAAACTTTCCTAAATATTTCCAAAACTCCTTAAAATATCAATAACCAATCCATAAGGTCCCAAAACCTAAATAATTACTATAATATTTCACAAAATAGATATCGATTGTATAATCTAAACCCTAAAAGTTTAAATGTTGAATGTTAAAATCCTGAAAAATACCTATTTACACACTAGATTAGAATCTAAAACTATCTTCTAAATCATGACAAATGGAGCAATGAGACTAGTTCTATAAGGTGCAGAGTGAACCTAACATCTTATATTTACTAAAATAAATTTGAAGTATAGGTATTTCTTTTATTATTATTTATACTTCATTATTTCTTATACTTAAACATTTATTTTGGTACATAAAAGCATGCCACAAACACATATACCCCATAACATATTGAATGGCAAACGTGATATAATGTGAGTGCGTTATAGCACGAGCATGTTATAAGCCGCGCTCGTGTTTCACCTTTTTGGGGTTTGATATTCCCAATCCATAGGTTTGGATTTTCCTTAGATTACCAAACCAAAGGTTTGGACTATTTCTACATGATTAAAACCGTGTTTGAAAAAAACATCAAAATTTCACGTGTGCACCCCAATATCTCATGCATTAAAACAAAATAATCAAAAATAAATTCTACTACAATGTGAAGCTCGGTTTACGTTGAGGAGGATATAATTATTTCTAAAATCTTATTAGTTTAAGGCTTTCATCCATATTTTCTTTTACTAGTGCCTTTTTTCTTGAAAAAACCTATGCATACATTTTGGTGCACAATTTAAGATTTTTGCATCAAAATTAAAAAGAAGTTTTTCTAAACTCCATTCTACACGGACTAAAACAAACTAAAAACAAACTTTTTCCTCAAATTTATGGGGGTGCACACACAAATGTTTCATTTTTAGGATATGTGCACTTTGAAAATGAATAAAAATTATACATTCATCCAACAATTATGAAACATTAATAGGACCTCGTATATGGTCTTAGCTAATTTTATACTAAAGGGATTTGGAAAAAAATAGAACTGAAAAAAATGGGGGCGCACATACAATAGGTTCTTATATTTTTGACACAAAAATAGACATACTTTGTGTGCACGCCACATTTTACCCTCTTAATCTCAACCATTTTTTTAAAAAAATAGTAGTTTAGAAATTATATTACAATATATACGGTACTTATTCTTATCACATTGTCAAATTTTGAGCATAGGCATGCTAAATTATTCAATTAAGTTCAGGTTTCACTGATTTCAAGAAAAATTTATCCCTTTTTTACCCCTTTTTGGCCCCCCATTTCCATGCACTTACCCTATAATGGAAGGACACATTCTGATAGCCTTTATAGAGTTAATAATTATATCATATTGGTTGCACTATCCCTAGCGGATAGCCCCTATGATTTTGGTCTCTCTCTCTTTTCATGAAAAACAAAAATGAATATTTCTAACTCTTCTCAATGTGAAGAATAACATTTGTTTTTCCTTTCATTGCAAAAAAATGGGGAACAATCCACTTCATGTTCATGTCTTATCCATTCGAGTAGATAGATGCCCATATGTAGTTTTCCTTATGCTTATTTTTCTTTATGATTCCTATTATTAGAATTGAATTATGTAGTTTACCTTATGCCTATTTTTATTTGTTATTCCTATTACTAGAATGGGCATATGCCCATTATGAAGATGCTACAAGTAATTGAAACAAACATTTTTATAATTTTATCTTTGCATACCCTTTAGTAGATGCCCATTCTCAAAGTTATATTAATTTGATTTAGAAATGGTAGATGCCCATTTTCATAAAGGAGAAATTAACATATATTGTTTAATACCATGACATATCAAGACCAACATGCAAATATATTGTTTACCACTGTGTATTTATTAATTAAAGGTAATTGTTTTAAAACAAGACTTTGACCACTCATAATAATGAGAATAGAAACTAACCCATTCTCTAGACATTATAACATTTTTTTTTGGCCATATTTTTTTCATTTTATCTTGAATAAATATGTGTTTTTAGGTTAGAATACCCCTTCCAAAGACATTGTATGCCTCCTCCAAGTGCTGAAATACATACCCTCGAAGGGATCTAGCCTTATGTAGTTCTATAATTTTTTTTTAGGAATAGCTATGTTAATTTGATTTAGAAATGGTAGATTCCCATACTCATATTTTTCCTAAATAACATATTTTCTTAAAGACCGTCGCAAGGGATCAAGCCTTATGTAGTTCTATTATTTTGTTTTAAGAATAGGCATCTTAGCTTGGCCAATTATTGTGTGTCTCATAGTTGTATTAAATTGATTTAGAAATGGAATATGCCCATTGTCATAATTATATTAAATTTATTTAGAAATGGCCCATTCTCATAGTAGTATTAATTTGATTTAGAAATGGCCATACCTCGAGATGGATCAAGCCTTATGTAGTTATTTTAATTTATTTTAGGAATGGGAGTCTTGGCTCCACCAAAGTCTGCACTACATACCCTTGGGTAGATGCTCATTCTCATATTATGTAGTTCTATTAATTTGTTTTAGAAATGGCAGATGCATATTCTCTACCCATTAATCTCATATAGGATCAATTAACATATATTGTTTAAGACCATTGTTGAGTAGAAAAAATATTGTTCTAAGGAAAAGACACACAAAGAATGTGCGTACAAGAACAAGGCACATTTTAAGGAATGGAAAGATAGGAAGGGAAACATGCGCCTAATAGTTTGGCTCAGACTTAGCCATTTTTATGGATAAGGGATATTTTTGGAAGATAACGTATGAGCACATATAGAGATGGAAACTTACACAAAACACAATGTTATTTTGGGAATGAGTAGATGATAGGCACCATGCATGGTTGTAGTTAATAATAGGATTACTTCTTCCAGTTAACTATAGGACATCTATTATTAGCACACTTGCATGTATGCATGTTATTGTAAAGGTGCATGGCTATTATCAGCATGCAACCTATTTTTAGAAGTGTGTGAGTGGTGAAGGGAAATTCGCCACCTCTATAAATATGTATCAAACTCGTGTAGTTTAAAGATAGACTAGAGATGGAATTATTGTAGAGTTATACTATTGAATCTGATGCACACATGACTCATGGTGATACTTTATAATCTAAGAATATTTTGTGTCTTACATTTTTAATGTAATGGATTATATTGGCTAGATAATGGTGTTAGAAATAACTAAATTTGGTTCATGTATGGTTAATATTATAATAGTTATTATTTAATGCATGATCCTCTAAGATCTAGATCTAGATTATGCACTATAAAATGTTTATGTTTATTTATGGATTTGAATATGTTTTATCATCATCACACTAAAATCCTATAGAAGTAACTCTAAAAAGGGGCATGGTACCTTTGTGCACTTTGGGTGAGCACTCATCTCAAGTTGGGTGATGTGACAACGTGTGCCTGGGTTTTACACAATAGATTCTAGGTTGCATCATTGGTTCCATTTTCGGGACCTCTTTTTCAGCTATTTTTAGGATGTTTTGTGATGGAGACATACCAGTTGACCCTAGAAAATGTTGAGGAGTGGATAAAATATCTAGAAGAAGAGTACGCTTGGAGGTTTATCATTATATATGAGTTTGACGCATGCACATGGGTGGATCGTATATTGTTTGTATGAGAGTTTCTTTGATATATTTCCGTAGCTTTATATAAGTGGTTGGTTGCTTATGCATCTAAAAATTAATCGAGGTATCACACACTTGTCTAGATGTAGGAAGAATTTTAGGCCCCTATGATGTTGATCTGATTTAGATGCGTGTTGTGGATACTTGGTTCTGTGGCTTTCTCGAATAGCTATATTTTGAGTAATCAATTTCCACTTACTATTTCCCGAGGTAGCTGAGTTACAAATTACTACGGTATCCCAGGGAACCTATCTACAAGGCATTCAACCGGTGATAAAATCTTGTTGGTAACCATGAACTTGGAAGAAAATTCAATGGATAGCTAAACCCCACCATGTGCGAGGGCAGGAGCAAGTTTAGTGAAGGATGGCGGACCTAGCGACAAAGAGGAAAAGAGAAGAAAGGCATATTAAGTATAATGAGGTGTGTGAGAGGGAGATAGAGAAGTAGCGTGATATTGCAAAATGGATGACATTAAGGAGAGAGATGGCTCATGAAGGATTTGGAGCTCACGTAGAAGGCATGGAGCTAAAGCATCTAGAACTCCCCATTTGGGAAAGCATGAAAGGGAACCCTCTTTGACCTCATATGGGAGCGCGCCAATAGAGATGACATGGGCTACAGGCATGCATCTAAATCTACCTAGAAACCTAGCCCTTGTGCTTGGTTTTCCATTATCTAGTATAACTAGTAGTCAGCAAGCTAGTTTGGGTAGTAGAAGGATGGATGTAAATGAAATAGTAATTACATCTATGGTGAGTAAACATATTCTTTGTTGTTTAGAGGTAATTTTTCAGCACATTGTCAAAGCCACGTTAACTCAAGCGCGTAGAATTTTGGACTCACTTCTGGGAGTAGTACCACTATTGGGACACAGGGAAGTACATCCACTAGTCCACTTCCAGCTATAAGTAGAGGATCAGGGGGCATATATGGCTCTAGTTTTAGTGGATATTATGGGTCTTAAGGTAGAGATAACATAGGAGGTTCTAGAATAGGTGGGAAGGGTCCTTATCAACCCTATAATATTTACATGGAGATGTCACTTTATCTTCCGTAATATGTTGTTAAACATGTGCACATGTGTGAGATATTGTGTGCGTTCCAAAGGAATCACAACTTCTAAGCACAAGAGATGTTATTTTGCAACTATGTAGTAGGGACACGCACACGCTGGTATAGGAAGCTTGACCCTGATTATACTTGCGTATATTATATAGCGTTACATGGATGTTTTCCTTAAAGAATTCTATATCCATAATTTTTAGTAGAAGATTATAAGTGGACTCAAGGATATTAAGCAGGGAACTACTAAGAGTGTTCAGAATATGATGCCCATTTCAAAACATTATTGTCTAAACTTTCGTATGATATTCATGCAATCCAACATGCACAATGGTTTGTTGGGGGCTTGATCACACCTTTTAGGAGGGCATTGTCACATAAGACATATACGGATCCACATGAATCACTTGAAGCAGTGTTGTGTGCTAAGGAAGTTTGAAGTATAGAAACTAGGGTGAGCCCATTTCTAGAAGCACATATTACAGCTATGGAAAAGAAGTTGGAGAAATTATCGGCCAATTCAACACATGAGACACACACTAGGATTTGGTGTACAGATTATGAAGTGGAAGGGCACACTAAGGATAGTTATCCCCACAGTCAATATGCGTTCATTATTGCTGGACTATGAGATATGTCATTTGGACCATGATGTAAGCCATTGCCCATTATTACAACGCACGATAAGAAATAATGTATCTTGTTATTATAATATTTTCCGTTCCATGACTAACAATACAAAATATTGCAGGTTGATCGTCGATCCATGATGCTATATATATATTGGTGTATAACAGAAAGGAGTATTAGATAATTCTTAAAGTAAAAGTGAGCACCATGATCACGATCACACTTAAGGGAACTACGATCATAACGAAGGGTACTTTAAAGGATGTCATGGATGAGGTCGAGGATATTGTGGTGGATTTAGGGGCCAACACCCTGGTGGTGGGTGAGGTAATTTTTCTCATGGAACGTGTTCTACATGTGGATATCCTGACCAATAACTTCACAGATGTCCTTAGAATATTATTTGTTCCTTTTGGGAAGAATCATAACTATGATGAATTCCCAATCATATATGAGCATCTTAAATAAAGCAAAGCATAAATAAGAGAACAAGGGCACGGGGGATGGTTAGAATACATTGCACCATAGAAAATCAGTGGATGCCAAAGTTGGCACCGGAACCTGAGGTAGTACCTATGAAGATTACTACACGCGCTGAAGTTGTGCATGCTAGAGAAATGTTACAACAAAATCCTACCATCACTAAGGAGGAGGTTTTACATGTAAGATATCCAGATCCTACACATTAGAAGGAGGTTTATCAGAAACCATGGAGGTACTCAGAAATATTCAAGGTGAACTACGTAATTAAATAAATAGTCACGTGTTGGAAGACAAAGGCAACAAGAGATGGTCCATTCTCATGTTGATGATTTGAAAGAGGTGTGCAAGTTGTGCCAGATAATATTATTCCATTACTATAGAAATGGTTAAAGGTAAACGCTCTACGCATAGGTATTGAGAATGAATGGTAGATCCTACATGTTAATCTTCCACCTCGTAGCTTTGATTATGATAAGGAGATCACTCTAAATGTTGTTATGGATGGGTGGATTTTGAGCAATATATTGATTAACACAAGTGTGAAATTGAATGTGCTTACTTTAGATGCCTAGGTACAGATGGGTAGACCTCCATTACAGCCATCCTCTAATGTAATGTGTAGTACCGACTTCCCTATGACACCTTATGATGCTTATTTTAATACGCTTGATTTCATTATAGACATTATTACGTTTTGATTTAGTATGTTTTTTTATTATTGGTAAATAGTTTTTTGAAAGGGACTATACCCTTGATACAAAAGGGGGCCTAGAAGCCAGAATAGGAATGAAAAGCATTACAAAAAGGATCAAAATCTAGATGAGACACAGAAACCCAATGTAACCAAAGAGCAGTTACCCCAAAACAACAAACCAGTTCGAATACTGCAGAAGAGCAGCCAAAAAACAACAAAAAAATAGCAGAAAATACGAAGGAAGACAACAAGAGTAGCGCAGACCCACAATTACTTCTTGGTGGCTTTGTCGATTCTGGATTTGATAGTCTGCCAGGAGGTGAACATAGCCAATGTCATCATATGAGAAGGGTCAGAAACATCCAGCTGTTGGATGGTCTGTTTGCTTTCCTTTTCCGTGCCCCAAAGAGTTGCAGGTACTCCACTGAGATTAGAAATGCTGTGGACATGCTGCTCAATAAATTCTTCGATTGCACTAAAAATAGCCATATTATGGTCATGGCGAGTCTTGGCTTTCCCTAGACGGTTGTCCAAGGAGTTTAGTTTTTTGTAGATATCTTCAACTTGTTTATTATCAATATCAACCTCCTCCTCCTTCTTCCTCTTACCTTTTTGTTTTGCCAAGTTTTTAACTTCATCTTTCAACAACAATATGTCAGCTTCTAAGGCTTCCAGCCTTTTTGTGGGACTCTCAATGTGTGCCTCCTATGAACTAGTGCTGCTAATATGCAGGAGGTTATGAGCCATTTCCAAATCCTGAGGAATGTTCCCCGCAGGGGTGCCAAGGTTCAGTCTTTTAGAAGACCTAGTAATGGGCCTGGTCGAAGTGGAGGTGAAGGGGGTGGGAGCAGAGGTGGGGGATAGCAGAGGGAGCCAAGAATGAGGGAAAAGGGGTATCGTGGATTGGTGATGGGGACAAAAGAATAATAAATGGGGGTAGCAGCAAGGTGTGGAAGAGAAGGAACAGAGATGGGGGAGGTTGGGATGTCGGGAGACCTAAGAAGATAGAGCTTGTGTAACAAGAAGATGAGTCCCTGGTGTAGTGGGACCACACATGCATGCTTTTGGAACTCCAAAATGGAGTGCTCAAGAGAATTAAGTAGATAATGAGGGAAACAAACCGTGAAACTCCTGTGGAAGTGATTGAGGAACACAAGATGCTTTGAGGGCACAGTGACGAATCTCCCCTCCAGAGAGATGTATCGCACCATCATACGGGTGACCTCGTCAAAAGGAAGAGGAATAGAGCTGACTGTAGACTGCCATGACGAAGACCAGTTTCTCATTGGTTTCAACAAATTTCCTCTCCTCAGCAGCCCTGTCAATCCTTTTATTAAAAAAGTGGTACCCTTCCATGCCAAGGCCTTGTTGCTTCGGCTATTAACTCTTCATTGATCAAAATTTTCTGTCCGCCATATTCCACATGCAATCCTTCCAATCCTTCACAAAATGCATGGATATGCTTTGGTCATGACCCTGAATCTTCTCCATAAAATTTGTGATGCCTCCCTGGTTGAGAAGATTCCAAAGCTCTTCATTATTTTTCCATTCTGGGTCCACGCTGGGTTCGATCTGGCAAGGGGCTCCTCCCATTTTCACCGTGCTTAAGTGTTTGCAAATATAATTTTCAAAATCCCTATGAAAAATTCTATAGCAGATGTAGTTACCAGTCCGCCTTTCTCTATTTTTTTTTCACCCGATGCGAATGATGGAAAGTGTAGCCATTGCTATTCCCATGAATGCCTACGTGTTTTGCTGCAATGTACCTGGGAAAACCCACATGTGTGAGTTTCAGTCCCCTTAGAAACCCACTCCAGCTCATCATCATCCTTATTACGGACTTGAGAATCCATAAGACCCTATTTAAAAGCTGTTCTAAGCACAATATTTCCGCATGTGTGGCTTTAATCTTCATATAGATCCACTTTAAGTCATCATCATACTTACTATAATCTTGATTTCCGTCGTATCTATTTGAGTGTTGCTTTAATATCAACACGTGTGAGAGTCTTATTCTTAAAGACCCACTCCAAATGCTCATTAATCTTACCCCGAATTTGCATGCTGATAAATATCCACTTGTATGTTGTTTTGAATCTGTTCAAGAATGTGATCTCTATTATCCCAAATAATGTGATTAACATTTATGCCATAATTAGCCAATGCATCTACCACCTTGTTACCCTCCCGGTAAGTATGCTTGATCTGAATATTATTGAAGGTTTGGAAAATACTTATGGATTCCAAGATGAAGTCCTTGATGTTCCAACTTGGAGGTGAACACTGATTAAGATGATTAATGATATTAAGTGAGTCTCCTTCCAGAATGAGATTTTGGATATTATGAGTCTGAGCAATTCTAAGGCCCCAAAGAGTGGATAATGCTTCAGCAAAATGATTAGTTTGTATTCCCATTCTACCAGCATAAGCAGCAATCAAACTGCCTTTATGATCCCGGATCACTCCTCCCCCAGCTGCAATTCCAGGGTTACCCTTAGAGGCCCCATCAAAGTTCAACTTGTACCAGTTAAGATCAGGAGGATGCCAATGTATCAGAGATCTGATCAATGTTATTACCAGAATTATTTTAGATTTTGTCAGCTCCAATCTGCCATTGGGACAAGATATGCTCTTCATTTTCTGGATAACTCTTGTTCTTGGGGGGTTTAAATCTAACAATATTCTCTTTAATAGCATTAGAAATTTTCCCAATACTGAGCTTATAATTCTGTTTACTATTTCTAAAGATAATATCATTTCTATCTTTCCATATCCTCCAAATGACATGGGGTATTACCAAATTCCATAACCTTCTTACAACACAATGTTTATAGGGTGGGCTCCATTGGGTCCAGAGCTGACTGAAGTCCTTCGAACCACCCAGAAAGCTTTAAAATTAGAGAGGGAAAAACTCCATATTCTGGTAGCATAATCACAATGGATAAACAAATGACTGATATCCTCAGAGTCTTTTTTACAAAGATGACATCGATTAGGCATTATGAATCCTTTTCTAATCAGGTTGTCAGTGGTAAGAATTCTGCCCCTAAGAGCAAGCCAAAAGAAAAAGTTAATTTTTGGAGTTAGCTCATTCATCCAAATTCTACTCCATTTAAACTCAGTTTGACTATTGGTGAAGAAAGTATTATAACCAGTTTTGACAGAGTAGTCCCCATCAATAGAATTTCTCCAGACCAATTCATCCTTAACATCCAGCTGACTTAAAGGTATAAGATCCAACTGATCCTGCAGGGAGGAGATAGTTTGGATCAGATCATCTCTATCCACATAAAAAAATTTCCATTTCTTTTTGTTTCCATTTCTATCAATATAATCCTTGATTCTAGTGCCATACTTGTTTTCAAGACTATCTTTGGCAACACCAAATCTATCCATAAGGCTTCCATTAGACCAGTTATCTTCCCAGAATTTTATATCACAGCCATCTCCCACTTTCCATTTACTTCCTTGTTTGATGAAATTTCTGCTCTTCACTAAATTATTCCAAAAAATGGAACCATAGGGAAGGTTCTCATCTTGAAGAAAAGAAAAGACTGCTTGTTGGTTAAGGTATTTAGCCTTAATTAATTCAATCCAGGGTTGCTTCTTAAAAGCATTCTCCAGCCCATTTTCATAATAAGAGCCTCATTCATTTTCTTGATGTCTTTTATGCCCAGTCCCCTATACATTTTGGAGTGCAAACCTTATCCTAAGCAACTAAGTTTTGATTTAGTATGTTGTTAGACATTTGATCATGGATTATTGTTGATCTTGATTAGTTATGATGCATGATGATTGTTAGAGACACTCATATGTGGATGATGATATTCTATTTGACATGGATGTTTTATGGATGTTGTTCGTAGATGTGATTTTGGATATTATGAGTAGATCTAGAAAATGGATATTATATGATGATGACATAGTTGTTGATATAAATTGTATGTGATAATGTTAAACTTTCCTTGATGTTATTGTGATTCACATACTTAGATGATTTTTGGTTTTATTTGTATCATATTGATGTTCGATATGGCCACGAGGCTAAAGTAGGTAATTGTATTTTGCAGTGAAAAATATCACAACTAAACATGGGGGATCAGAGACCAACCACAATGGAATTCTAGGTGAATTCGACAAGGCCACCATGGCAACTTGTTTTGTGTGTATGTGTGTGTTGTTTTTTGTTAGGGATTCCCATGGGGGGATTTCCTTTATATGTGACCATGGGTATTGTGTATTTTATTAATGTGGTTGAATTTTATTTATTGTATGTATGTATTTTATTAGTGATGTGTTCCCTTCTTTTATTTAATTAAATGTGGTAGATTAATGTGGGAAATTATATGGTTAAAATTTTAATAAATTAAATAAGGATATGGGAAAGTAATAATGGAAGTTGTTGGTTGTTTGTATTAAATATGTAAGGGATGTGTAAGAGTTTGTGTAAGTCAATTTTGGAGTATGAAATACTCCACCTCCATGACAAATTCGAATTTGTCCGTGGGAGCTATTTTTGGAGGCTTATGGGAAAAGTAAAATTTTCCCATGCCTCTAAATTTAATTTACCAACCATACTTAGGGTTGGAGAAGTGATTTGGGAATTTTATAATGAATTTTATTAATCATGTTACATCATTTTGATTGCACTTTATTGCATGTTATTTATTTGTTGTCCCTTGAGGTGTGGGCTTTTGGAGTGTGTAAGTAACTTGTCATATTTTCACCCACCTCTTTATTGTGCTTTGGAGAATGAATATTGTTTTTTGTGTTGGAATTTGAGGATGTGTGATGTGGCATCCTACATGGATCCACATCATCCTCTCTTCTTCCCTCTTCTATAAAATTTAAACTCCTTTCTTGTTTTGGGTTGTTGAATCATTTTTACAACTTCTTAGGGGTGCATTTTCTTATGTTGGAGCTCTTGTTTTGGAGGAATTTTAGAGAAATATTTACATGCTTGATATTTTTGTTTTGGACTATGTTTGAGCCTTGAATTTGCTATTTAGAAATCAAATCTACCATGGAAAGGTAGCAATTTAACTCTTCTTTTATGTTGTCACTTTCTTTTGTGTATGGATGAATGGTGCATGGTTTGTTTTATTTACTGGCTGGTTGGGTAGACTGCCATAGGGATGGTGTAGGAGAATGCTATGGGGAATCCATGTGGTGGGTATAAGGGAATTCTATTGGCATCAGAATTTTTGAGGGAGTTTTGGTTTGGGATCCACAATGGAAAATAAATAGCTTGCATTTCTTACTTTGTGGGGGCATAAGGAAATTTGTGGGGGAATAAGGAGGAATTTATGGGGGCATAAGGATGTGTGTGGGATGAATTATTTGGCGGGTTATTCTCGGTGGATGCCTAAATCCCAATTGGGAGGCATAAGTAGCTTCCCCATAGGCCTTGCCACTTTAGCTTTCATGATCAAGCCTAAGTTTTCATTTGAATGTTTTCAATTGCAAGTTGCAAAACTATTGTTTTGAGTTGAACTATGTTTTATATTGAATTGTGCATGTTTGAAAGAATGTTGTGTGTTGTGGAAGCCAGTTGTTTCCATGGGTTGAATCACACCTTTTATTCTATCTTGGTTGGGGCTGCACCAATGATGAAGGAAGGCTTCTCCTTTCATTGGATGTCTTGGTTGGGTGGAGAGTGTTGTCTTTCCCCCACTTTTGTTGTGATCAACTTGGAGAAAGAGAAAACTTGCATGTTGTTGTTCTGGAGCAAAGGAAAATGTAGTTTTGATAGTCCTTTGAGAAACAAATTTATTTCATTGTAACCTTTCCCACTATGATGTGGATGAAATTGTAATATGTATTTTGTGAAGAAAATATGTATGTAATTTGATTATGAAGTTGTACATTTGAATGTGAAGGATAATTATATTTTGTTCTGTTATTGGAAAGAAAGAAATAGAAATGTGTTATTTGCATTCAAGGAATGAAAGAATGTAAAGATGTCTCTCCTTTTGAATTAATAAAGAATTGTAATTTCATCTCTCTTTGCATTGTTGTGTTGAGTTGGAATATCAAATTGTGATTGGAATCTCTGTTTAATTGTAAAGGAAAGAAATATGTATGAAGGAAGTATATTGTTTTGTATTCTTGGAAATATATTAAAATTGGAAGTCATAATTTGTAATTTAGATTTGAAATGGTTTCTCTATAAATAACTGATTGTATTAGATTAAATTGGAAATGAAGTTCCTTACTTGCATGATGAAAAGTTAGATGGACCTCTTTTGATTTGATCTATTGTAAATATTCAAACTCGGCAATTAAAGTTAATAAAAATACATAGTTCAAACTGCACTTAATAATTAAATTGGAAAGGATATAATTTAGCATGCTAAGACATCAAGGAACTCAAATTGACAAAGAAAACTTAAGAAAACAATTTAACCATTGCAAAATCGAACTCAATCCCTTCCTCAATCAAGTCATTATTTGTTGGAAAAATGTATTTTGAAAAAAAAAGTAAATTTACCTTCCTAAACACTTTAAACCCTCCCTAGAGAAATCCTCCATGTCTATTTGGCATGTTGAGTGAAGGAGGAGATCTAATTTAATCAAATTTGAAAGTTGGAAATTACCAATTGGCTTTTTAAAAGCCTGTAGATCCTTTTGCAAAATTGACCCCTTAAACTTTATCAAAATGTAAAATTTATGTTTCTTGTGCAAAGAGGGCATCAAGATATTTCCATAATTTCCTCATTTCCCCAAAACTGAGCTTTCTAGCAAAAGTTATGGAACTTTGAGGTTTTCGGCCTTGGCAGAAAAATTTGGGAAAATTTTCCCTCGTGGGCCCGCGCAAAAAATTCCCATTAAAATCCTTAGAAAATTTTAAATTTTGGTTCAGGAAAATTTTAAATTTTCCTTCACGAAATCAGAGCCAATCGAGGCTGCCAGTGTCCTCACTGGGATGCGTCGAAGGCACGTCATTATTTATGCCCTTAGGTTTTTTAAACAATTTTTGAATTTTCCTATGCCGCTGCTGCACAATCATAGGCTACCACATGGTAGCATGGAGTGACAAATGAGGGGGAAGAACCATATCACTTTTCAAAAAAAAATTGTAAATTTTTCCTAAAATTTCCCATGACCCCGCACTCCACCCCATTCCCTATTGAAATCCTTCACGAGACGTGCGGACCCACATGCCTAACTTTTCCTTTACCTCCTCCCATTGGAGAAATTTTCCAAATCTCCTCGCTGATCCACCTCTCCCTATCCTTTGTCCCCGTGATGGCCTATTAAGTTCCATGTGTCCCTAGTGGACCCACGGGTGTGTGGGCATTATTTTGATTTTTCTCCCTCTTGGAAAAATGCCCCAAACTCTTCCACTGCTCTACCCTTCCTCACCCTCTCCCACTTTGGATCAGGACCCGACACGTGTCCTTGGAGGACCCACTAAGCGCAAGTGAAAATGGTAATTTTATCCCACGCAAGGATAAATTCCAAATTCCACCCCGCAACCCGCCAACCCAAAATTTTCTCTTCACCCCTACTTGACACATGTCCCCTTGGGGAAAATTTGACCCCTAAAATCTGCCTCGCCTATATCTTGAGTTTCTGAAGGAGTTAGGAGGACTTCTTTATATCATTGGAAAGGTGAGAAAATTTCATATTCAATGGGAAATTTTTAGGGAAATTTTTAATACATTAATTGTGAGAAAAATCAATTTGAAACTCTAAGTCTGTTAGAAAGTGGGTATGGTGATATTTTATCTCCCGAACCTAATCAAACTTCTAACCCTATAATATGGACCATGTGACCTCTAGAAATTGTTAACAAATGAAAAGTATGTTCTAGTATTTTAGAATTGTTCCGTAACCCGATAGTGTCACCGGTTTTCTTACTAGCAACTTGTTGTGGACACTTCTAATAAAAAAAATATTCCATAATTTTCTAACTAACCCTAGGTTATTTATCGGGTCTCAAGTGGGTTGTTTTAACCGGCATCACATAATGTTTATGGCTAATCAAACTAAGTCCATTCTAATTAGGATTTTAAAGGATGTATCCATTACTATACAAGGGGTCAAGTTCACTGGGGACTTTGAGGTTTTAGCACTTGTAGAAGTAGAAAATTCCCATCTCTACTTAGGCGCACTTGGTGTTATGCAAATAATGATAATCTACAGCTTCAAAAAGGGGTATATAAGTATTGAGAACAAGGAAGAAATAGTTATTATTCCTTTAACATATGGGAAGTATTCACCTTATGTTGAACCTCGAGTGAGGAAGACTGAATAGAATTTATGTGTGCATTATTTGAGATCCGTAAGTACTTGTGTCATATAAGGAAGGAATCCTCAAGTGGGAAGATGTAAAATATATTAGTGATACCACATTTATTTCTTGTGATAATTAGGTGCATGACACATGTGAGATGGTTGGGCATGAGGTAAGAAACACATTTACATGGAGGAGAAACCCTCATTGTATTAGGAGGACCGGTACACTGGAGAAGGAGATCCCATGGTATTCTTGTGCGACATGGAATTATCAAGAATTCAATTAGGAGAGGATTATCAAAAATTCAATTAGGAGAGGATGCAAAAACAATTGAAGATACAATGTTGGATGTACAGTTGTACAAGTTACATCACGTTCCTTTAGAATTGGAGGATATTTCTATATTTTTACGCATAGGTATGGCTTCAAAAGCAATCAAGGCCTTGGAAAATAAACTACTTGAAATTCATGTCACGCCCTTCATGTTGATCACAGTGACTTGTACAAAATTCGTCAAGATGAATTATTGTGTTAATGTGTACTAGAACATGAGTGAACAGATATCATGGAAGATGCTCATGGAGGTATTGTAGGTGAGAACTATGTAAGTTATGCCACCGCACACAAGATTCTACTCATTAGATTATTGTGGGAGATCATGCACAAGGATTATAAGTCTTATTGTAAGCCATGTGATCATTGTCAACACCTTGGAAAACACGGGAAAAGAGATGAAATTCCGTTGATGCCTATTCCGAATGTAGAGCCGTTTGAAAAATGGGCAATAGAATTTTTGGGTCCTATTTCCCCAGTTCGACACACGTAGAACCAAATCACACTACATCATCACTTATACATATTATCTTTCAAGGTGGGTAGAAAAAAATTACAAAGGATTGTACAATGGCTATAATGGTAAGGTTCTTAAGGGAAAATTTTCTTACTAGGTATGGGTGTTCATTGAGTTTGACATGTGATAGGGGCACACACTTCTTTAATGAGATAATCAAGATATTATTGGATGAATTTATGGTTACGTACCACAAGACTACACCTTATCATCCTTAAGAAAATGGGACTACTGAGGCTTTCAACAAGATATTGAGCCAAACTTTAACAAAATTTTGTGATGTTGGAAGGAAATATTGGGATGATAAAGTTTATGTTGTACTTTGGGTGTATAGGACAACCTATAAGAGGTTGAATAAGGCCACACCCTTTTAGTTGGTGTTTGGCATAGAAGTAGTTATTCCAATGGAATTCATGTTACCATCTTTACGTATTGCGTGCACTGGAGGTCTAGTTGATGAGAAGGCATTAGAATAAATAATTGACAAGTTAATACATTTGGATGAGAGGCGCACTATAGCACGTTGGAGTTAGAAGCAAGAAAAACCAAGCGAAGGCATGACATGATACAAGAATTAGGGACAAGAAGATTGAGGTTGGATGGATGGTACTCCTTTATGATTCCAAGTTTTTGTGCCATCTAGGAAAGCTGAAGGTTCATTGGTTGGGACCGGATGTTATCTCTCACATACTTTAATTAGGCACTTGTAAGTTAGAGGCACTTGATGGAATACAGCTTCTGGGTTATTTCAATAGGAGTAGGATGAACAAATACTATAAATAAGTGTTCTTAGTGTTTGTAATAAGGTAGTATTACCATTTAGTATAGATTCCCTATTTTTATTTCTTTTAATGTATTTCCTTCTTCATCGCTATGCTTTATCAATTTAGTTTAGTGTTTTTGTAATAAGTGTGTTTGTGTCTTTGGAAGATAATTACAATCAAGTATTTTTATGCGCAGAGGATCGTACATACCACTGGTGTGGGGTGGTTGTTATTTTTATTTAAAAATGGGTACACATAAGAACAAATTGTTACAAAGTGCTACTTAAGTATGGAAAGGAGCTGCTAGAAAGGAGATGGCTCCTAGAGAAGAATATAGCTGAAATAAATGAATGAACAAGATAACGCGAGGCAAGCGTAGCCATCAAAAATACTAGGGGAAGGCGTAATGGCGAGGTACTTTGTTGCATGGAAGTACAAAAAGGAGGTCTATTTCAAAAGATAGGAAGGTGCGCTAGAAGGTTATAGCTAGGGTATGAAGTTTTACGTCATGGAATTTGGGAAAATGGTCAATTAATGAGAGGATTTGTGGTAGGTGAAGGAGAAATAAATGCACCAGAATTTCACATATATATAAGGACGTGATCTTGGTTAATTTTTACCTTTACAATCAAAAGTATTCGAGTGAGCTAAGTTGTGATAGAGCTAAGAGAAATGTGTTAAGGTGTAGAGAGATACGAGACTAGACATGGAAAGAATATTTGTGCAGGGAAGTGGCTTGCATCCCCATTGGTTAAGGGTTTGAGAAAACCGAAGCATTAAGAAGGAGATGAGGCATGCGATTTCAAGCTAGGGCATGCGGTTTCAAGCTAGGGGCACACAGCTTTTAAACTAAGTCATGAAAGATTACTTGAAAGAGAAGAAAAGGTGAGGTTTTCACCATGGCACCAAAGAAAAGGTGGAGATTGAGGTCAAATTTTCTCTCAAGAGAATTTTTTCAAAGATGTAGTATCTGGAATGAGTGCTAGTCATATGGGATTTGGATTCCCATATGTGAAAATGCAAAATAAGTGATTACAACCACCGCACCACTGACAACAAGGGAGATTTGGATGCTTTTTTTAATAAGAAGACCAACAAGTACATGGTGGATGACATGTTAGTGTATGACGACGTTGGGGAGAAGTTTCTCAAGAAGGTAGGGGTTTATCAACTGTATGAACTCCCATATTTTGGAAAACCATAAGCTTTATACCAATGGCTTATGAGCAGAGTCCATGAAGACTTCTTCTATTTTACTGGATAGAGGGTAAGGATCATAGTGGCCTTAATTGCTACATTGACAGGATTGAAGGGAATAGGGATAGATATTATTAGTGATTTGATTGATAAGGAAGATGTTATAGCCACCAACAAGGAGTTAGGATAAGCCAAGGGTATGTGTAAGATAGACATCTACAAATTGAGGAAGCACCCTCGTGGTGTCGGCAATATGCATTTATTCAATAAGTTGAATGATCAAGAGAGATGGTCATAGGTAAATACCATGTGGCTACATATTGCAAAGAAAATTTCATAAGGAGAAGTGTAATATTTAACATGCTACATACAGCGTAAAACTATTACTAAGGAAGCACGCCTTTGGTGAAAAGATAATTTTGGCACTATCCTCTTATCTCGTGTTTCTAGAAATTGGAATGCTTGATGGGCCAAAGAAAAATATTTGGGAATACCCCACAGAGAAGAATTCCCTCGAAGAGAGGTTAGAGAATTACTTATGTGAAGGAACAATGAGTGACCCATTCAAAAAAAGGGCGGAACTATGGTATGACCGAATTCACATAGTGTTTGAGGAGGAATGGCACATTCCAAAGGATTTTCCCTCAATAGTGGGCAAGGAAATGTATTTCATGGTTTATCAACATTTTTTCATCATGTGGTTTGTAATGAAGGATGGGACATAAAATCCCTAGTGCAAATTACCATACGCCTTCACAACGCACTACTTTCAAGCCATGGTACACAAGTTTACTAATGCACGTCAATTGAGGTTTAATGTGGACAAGGTAGATTGTGACTACCATACTCTCAGAAAAAATTATGTTTATCTAGGTTGGTCTACCTACATTGAGAGGCTTATTTTAGATGTTATAAATAAGAAGCCGGTAAGTTTGGCTATTGGGGATAGTGGAGTGTGCTTATCTATCTCCATCTTAAGCCTAGGTTGGAAAATAAAAAGTATGTGGAGAATGAATTTATGCCCCGTGGCCACCTAAGGGCCAAAAAAAAAAAAGTTGAGAATGTGGAAGCTCCAAAGCATGCCTTGACTTGTAGAGATAGATAAAGAAGAATAACACAAGGATAGTGGAGACTGGACCATAGAGGCTGGAGGCAGCCCACAAAGTGGAAAGTGAACATGTGGATACTTTACCATAGGTGCAAGAGGAATAGGAAGACTTGGATGTAGATGTATTATATAAGGAGCACCGATTAAGAAGGTGTTCGGAAGAATAAGGAACTAAGGCATTGGAACAGATAAAACCTTTATGGAGGTCACCTCGACTCTCCCCTCAGAAAGAAGCACCTGAGAAGAAGAGAAGAAGAAATTTGAAGCTTAATGAGGAGGTGAAGGAGTCCAAAGAGAGTACACCTAGTATCCCGGCTAAACAGAATATGTGGAGGAACCACAAGACAAAGAAATGATAGATGAAGAAGAAGGGGTGAAAGAAGCAGAAGAAACTGTTATCCAAAATGTGCCCCTACTCATTTTTGTGGCTAACTCCTTGTGTTCTTACCTCTCTTGTGCCTCAGTCTCCATTTTTTATTTTTGGGCACTCAAATCTTTCTAAAAATGGCACCATTGGATAGAACTCTCTCTCAGCTTTCCGAGAAGGTAAAGTTTTCCTCCTAACTCCTCATATTTTTCAAGTTATGGCTCAATTGAGTTTTTGTGGGAAATTTTCCCTTAGGAGGCCCGCGGCCAATAAGAAGCCACCACGTGGCACCCGGAGTGGTGGAGCATGGGGAGAATTTGAAATTTTTTCCAAAGACCAAACGGGTAAAAATTCAAACTTTTGCCCGCCAATCCGATTTTGGCCTGTTTTTGCCCTAAATTTTCAAATCACCATATCTTTCGATCGAGAGCTCATATTTTCATGTTCTTTATATCAATGGAAAGCTGGTGAAATTATCTACATGATTCTAGGGTTAATTTTGAATTTTGGTTGATTTTGGAGAGATAAAATAAAGAAACACCTCTGGCACGTGGTAATGGCCAGAAATGACGTTTCAACAACTAGTTTTAATGCAAAATGGGTCGCATTCTTCTTCAGCATGGCCAAAAATGTCAGGGCATGGGTCTGTAAGGATGCCCATGTTGTTTTAATGCATCTTCATTCAATGGGAATGGCTTCCATGTTTTTACACATTTTCTCTCTCTTGGCTCAACCCATGCATTGTAAAAGCCGATTTGGCTCATTTTTGAGGTTGAACATTTTTTTGGATAGCAAGCTTCTTCTTTCACCTTTAACAAGTTATTTTTTTGAGTATCGACCTTATTCATGATTGTAATAGGTTTTTCCTCTTTTATGTTGCAAATGCAAGGATTTTGACAAAGAAAATGACAAGGCGGAAACTCGTGATCAATTTTCAAGTGCTTTGTTTGTATTGTCTTACTTCATTTCAGACCTCTAATTACATCTTATCAGCCTGTGTATGATGTTTCATGTTGTATTTTATGAAATTGTGTCAATTTGCATGAACAAGAAGTGTTCACCACTCCTTTGGTGTATCACCTATTAGTTTAGTTTCAATTTTTGCACTTTCTATCTCTGTCTCCTTGGAATTTAGAGTAGGATTAGGATTCAAACCTCTGTAATTATGCAAATAACAGATCTGATCAGAGGAGTTTGAGGAACCAACCTCTAATCTGGAGATTCCTCTCTCATTTTACAAGTCCCACACTTGGAGAGAGGTTTCAATGTTGTGCAATCACACTGGATGCCTGAAACATCAACTTAGAAACCTAATTTGCATCCAGGGGTGCTGCTGATTTGCAACAATAGTTTTGGCACACCCGGTGGGACCTTAGAGGTCTCATTTTCATTGCAGCAAAGTTGATGTGCATCTACTGTAATTTTCTTGCTTAAAAGAGCTATAAATTGCACATCCGGCGACTCCAAGGGGAAGAATCAGCTGGTTTTGGCAAGTGCAAACCTGAAAACTCATGAAAAGAATCAACACAAGGTCAAGAGCTAGAGAGGAAGAGGTGTTGTTTGAATATCTGCAGTTATCTCCAAGAATAAGGCAAAGTGGGAGGAGAATCCAAAGGTCTCCATCTCCACCAAATAGAACTCTCTCAACTCCTCCACCTGGTAGGCCTTTCATTCATTCAACAAGGCTTCTAAGACAATTTAGAATGGCACAAAACAACCCCTATGTCAATTTCACTCGGCAAAGAGCTACTTGCTCTCAATGCAAAAATCTAATCCCAAATAGATTGGCAGCATTGAAGAACATTCCATACTTCACTGGAGAAAATCAAACCTCACCGGTGATCATGTTAAGGATATTGCTAACATTTGTGTAATGCATGAGATCAATGAGATGCAAGTTGCTATCAAACTGCTGGCATCTTCATTCAAAGGGAAAGCTTTGCAATGGTTTAGGAGTCTTGCCTCAAGTTCTATTCAAAATTGGAATCAGCTATGTATAGCCCTCCATGAGTAGTTTGGAGAAAAGGGAGACAACTTGTACCTTTTGGAGCAGTGACAACTATCAAAAGAGCTCCCAATGAGTAAATTGACTGATTTTAATTTCAGATTTCAAAGGACTTGGGAGATAATTCCAGTGGCAATCAAAGCCAACAGAAGGCAAGGAGAGTTTTGAAGCAATCAAAGAAGCCATCTCAAAGCACCAACTCTCATCAACCCGGACTTCTCCAAGGATTTCATCCTCTATGCATTTGGGGGTAATGATATCATTTCCCCATTTTGGTACATACATTAGAACAAGGACAATGATGAGCAGCCAATTACTTTCTTTAGCCAAAGCCTAGATGACTATGAGGTGAGATATTCTTTTATTGAGAAGCATGTACTTCAAGTTTCGAAGCTTGAAAAATTCAAGCATCTAGTCTCAAACAACAAGGTTCATTGGCTCTCTGCGGGAGTAAAGGACTTCCTCCTCAACAAGGATTTGAATGAGAAAAGGGCAGGTTGGATAACTTCGTGTCATGGAGTATGACATTGAGATCAAGGTCACCAAGCTAGTAAGAGGAAAAGGATTGTGTGAGTTGACTCTTGGCAAGCAAAAAGGAGTATGCAATAAAGAAGAGGCTATTTTGACCTTCAATACACCATGTGCAAAGTAGCACTCAAGAAGAGGATAATGCTGTCCCCACTCCTTGCCACTCAAGGTATAATGCACTTCCTAAGCACAAGCCTATGCCTCTCCGAGCAGATGAACAAAACCCAAAGAAGACACTTCAAATCAGTTGTCCCATATGCCATAGTAGACGGTGTTTTGTTCAAGAAATATGTGAATGGAGTAATATGAGATGCATTAGACAAATCGATTCATAGGTGTTGGAAGAGTTCCATGGTGGACCGGTTGGTGGTCATTTTGCACCAAGAGTGACATCTCTAAAATCATGAAGGCTGGTTATTATTGGCCAAAGATTTTTAGTGATTGCTTTGCGTGGATCAAAAGGTGCAAGAATTGTGCATTCTTCACAGTAAAGAGAGGTTTTTGCCCTTCCATTGCATCCAATTTCAGTGACCAGCCATTCATGCAATGGGGTTTGGACTTCATTGGAGTCATTAATCCCAATTCAAGCCAAGGGCATAAGTGGATTTTGACAGCCACAGACTACTTCACCAAGTGGACTGAAGCAGTAGCACTCAAGGAAGCAAATGAGTCTAGCATCTTAGACTTCTATGAGGGGATAGTAACCAAATTTGACATACCTGCTACAATAATCTCAAATAATGCATTAGCATTCATTGGATCCAAGGTGACTGAGTGGGCTGTCAAGAACGGGATCTACCTAAGTACTTCATCAAACTACTACCCTCAGGGTAATGGTCAGGCTGAATCTACAAACAAGAACTTATTGAGGATCATTAGGAGGACTCTTGATGAGAATCAGAGGTCTTGGCATACCAAACCGAAATCAGCCTTATGGGCCGATAGAATAACTCCCAAGAGATCCACAGGTAACTCTCCATTCAGGCTTGTTTATGGAAGAGAGGCAATCTTGCCCATGTCACTTGAGTTACCAACATTGGAACTCATGAAGCAATTAGAGTTGCTAGAGTTTGGGCCCATGGAGGTGAGATATGTAGAGTTGATGGAGCTCCAAGAGATCGGAGATCGTGCATCCCAAGCAATGGAGAAGGATCAAGCTTTGATAAAGAAGACCTTTGATAGGAAGGCCAAGAGTAGATCTTTCCAAGTTGGAGATCTAGTGTTAAAATGGGATGAGATAGAGAAAAACCGGAAGGAATTCAAAATTTTATGCCATTTGGAGTGGCCCATACATGGTCACAAAGTGTAAGGACAACAATGCCTTCCAATTGTCTTCATTGATGGCAAAGAACTATAGATTCCAGTCAATGGAATCTATCTAAAGCATTGCTACTAGAGGGAAATTCTCCACCTTGTAAATATTAGCTTAGGTTTTCATTCCTCCAAGTGCTTGTGCACATTGTTTCTTATAGGTTGTTTTACTTTCCCTAAATGCTTTAGCACCAGAGCTTCTTGGTCCCCTGAGATGTTTTGCAGTCCTTGCTTCCATCAGTGTTATTTCCATCTTCCTCCTTGCAACATTCTAAGTCAGTTGGGGTTCCAAACAGAAAATTTTATGACTCCATGCCCAATGGGCTACTTCAGTAACTAAGTATCTTCATCTAAAGATGCGAGATGACCCCTCTGAGTCGCTTAAAATTGTTATCCAAAATGTGCCCCTCGCTCATTTTTGTGGATAACTCCTTGTGTTCTTACCTCTCTTGTGCCTCGTGTCCATTTTTGATTTTTAAGCACTCAAATATTTCTAAAAATGGCACCATTGGATAGAGTCTCTCTCGCTTTCCGTAAAGGTAAAGTTTTCCTCCTAACTCCTCATATTTTTCAAGTTATGACTCTAAGGTGGAGCTTTTGTGGGAAATTTTCCCTTAGGAGGCCCGCGGCCAATAGGAAGCCACCATGTGGCACCTGGAGTGGTAGAGCATGGGGAAAATTTGAAAAATTTCCAAAGACCAAATGGGTAAAAATTCAAACTTTTGCCCGCCGATCCGATTTTGGCCTTTATTTTGCCCTAAATTTTCAAATCACCATATCTTTCGATCCAGAGCTCGGATTTTCACGTTATTTATATCAATAGAAAGCTGGTGAAATTATCTACATGATTACTGGGGTCAATTTTTCATTTTCGTTGAGTTTGGAGAGAGAAAATCGAAATTCCTCCGCACGTGGTAATGGCTAGAAATGACATTTCAACAACCAATTTAATGCAAAATGGGTCGCATTCTTCTTCAAAGATGGCATGGGTTTTTAAGGACGCCCATGCTATTTTAATGCATCTTCATTCAATGGGAATGGCTTCCATGTTTTTACAAATTTTCTCTCTCCCGGGCTTGACCCATGCATTGTAAAAGCCGATTAGGCTCATTTTTGAGGTTGAACATTTTTTTGGATAGCAAGCTTCTTCTTTCACCTTCAACAATTGATTTTTGCAAGTATCATACCTTCTTCATGATTGTAAAGGTTTTTACCTCTTTAATGTTGTAAATTCAAGGATTTTGACAGTGAAAAATGACAATGCAAACTCAGATCAATTTTCATGCTTTGTTTGTATTGTCTTGCTTCATTTCGCACTTAATTGCATCTTATCACTTGTGTATGATGTTTCATGTTGCATTTCATGAAATTGTGTCAATTTTCATGAACATGAAGTGTTCACCACTCCTTTGGTGTATCACCTATTAGTTTAGTTTCAATTTTTGCACTTTCTATCTCTATCTCCTTGGAATTTAGAGTAGGATTAGGATTCAAACCTCTGCAATTGTGCAAATAACAGATCTGATCAGAGGAGTTTGAGGAACTAGCCTCTAATCTAGAGATTCCTCTCTCATTTTACAAGTCCCACACTTGGAGAGAGGTTTCAATGTTGTGTAATCACACTGGATGCCTGAAACATCAACTTAGAAACCTGATTTGCATCTAAGTATTGCTGATTTGCAATAATAAACGTGTGCGAGAAATCTAGCACACCTATGATGAATTAGGTACGAGAAAGGCCAGCTCTAGACCTTAGTGCTCAAGTTCCTAAGGGGATAAGAACAAAGAGAAGTGAAGAGTATGTTGTCCCTAGTATGGGATATGGTGAGGAAACAAGAAAAATTGTCCACACTAAGTTGCGAGCATTATGGTAATTAAGGAGTTATATGGGTCATAGCTGATGGATCCATATATGGCCACTACACATGCAAGGAAGTTGTTGTCCCGGTCCATGTAGGCTCATATGGATGAACCATATTTTTACATGTGCGAGGATTTTTGTGTCTCACTAAGAGTAAATAAGGAACCCTAGAGCAGGCACATGAAAATAAAGCCTACTCTCATGTCTGATGAGTAGGTCAGCAATACCTTGGTCAAGGTATCTCGCTAAAGGTAGCGTAGAGAAATATTGATAAGGCCACCACCATTCAAACACTAATGGAAGATAATAAAGATAAAACTACGAGATATAGTGGTTAAATGTAGAGAAGGAACAAGAATGAGTAAAGAATGAGGATTTCGTTTGCATGGCTAAGGAGATTCGTGATCACATTCTGAAAGCAAGGCCTCATCTAAAACCTAAGGTACTTGAAAATTTTCCTTCTACTATGCATTATGTTTGCACTTTGGTAGATTTGGTGTTATAGGATGAACCAGTTCGAATGTCCACACTAAAAGATGCTGAAAAGGAAGCAGAGAGATAAAAGGCCTCTATGATTAGAAAAAATTCAACTTATAATGCATTACTCCAAATTTTAAAGGATGAGTTAAAGAAATCAGACCAAGCTCTCAATTTGTGTGTGGAACCAAAGGTAGTAATAAGGACCAGAACTCTAGTTGAAGATAATGAAGTTCTGGTAGTGATGAAAGATGAGACTTTAGGGCATGCGAAATATTGTACCGGGTGAACCAAAAGCGCGAGGCCCTCACAAAGCAGCCCAGATCTCGATATAAGGAGAGGATAGATGAGATTGGGAAGATCATAGTGTAGAATATGGATCTCCTAGAAGGAATGATGTCTATTATGGCTAATGTTGTCTGGTACTACAGAATGAGAAGGAAAATATTACTCAGGACAAACTAGATGCCATAGCCACAAATATTCTAGAGAAGACAAGGACCATGCTAGGTGAATGATAGATATTGGAGGCTGAGATCAAAATTGAATATCCAGAGTTGATCCTCCCAGTTGAAGAAGAGGGTGCTGTAGAGTGAAGGTTCATTCTTTTGTATAGTGATTCTTTAATTATTTCATCACTTATTCTTTATTATTTGGGAACATCGAAAGAATTCCCATTTTCGGGATGATAATGTACTTTAGTGTGGGGTAATGTTGAGCAGAAATAATATTGTTCTAAGGAGAAGACACACAAATAATGCACATGTGGGAACAAGGAGCATTTGAAGGCGCAAAAAGATAGGAAAGGAAACACATGCCAAAACAATTTGGCTCAGGACTTAGCCATTTTTATGGATAAGGGCTATTTTGGAAGATAGCGTGTGAAGCACACATAGAGATGGAAACTTATGCGACACATAATGGTATTTTAGGAATGAGCGGATGATAGGCACCATGCATGGTTGTAGTTAATAATAGGATTTCTTCTTAGAGTTAACTATAGGACATCTATTATTAGCACACTTGCATGTGTGCATGTTATTGTAAAGGTGCATGGTTATTATTAGCATGCGACCTATTTTGAGAAGTGTGTGAGTAGTGAAGGGAAATTCCCCATCTCTATAAATATGTATTGAATTGTGTAGTTTAAAGAGATACTAGAGATGGAAATATTGTAGAGTTATGTTGTTGGATCTAATGCACGCATGACTCATGGTGATAATTTATAATGTAAGAATCTTATGTGTTTTATAGTGTTTAATGTAATGGAGTATATTGGCTAGATAATGGTGTTAGACATAACTAAATCTGGTTCATGTATGGTTAATCTTATTATAGTTATTGTTTAATTAATGATTCTCTAAGATCTAGATCTGGATTATGCACCAGTGTAATTTTTATGTTTGTATATGGATCTGATTATGTTTTATCATCATCACAAAGAACAACCTACATAAGAAACTCTAAAGAAGGTCTTGTACCTTTGCACGCTTCTGTGCAAGCACTCAACTTAGGTGGGTGATGTGCCAACAAGCCTAATTTTTACATGTGGATTCTAGGCTACATCAACCATGACATATTGAGACCAATACGTAAATATATATTTTACCACCTTGTATTTATTAATTAAAGGTAATTTTTTAAAAACAAGACTTGGACCACTTATATTAATGAGAATATGAATTATCCCATTCTCTAGACATTCTAACATTTTATTTTGGCCATATTTTTGGTCAGTTGTATTGGACTATTTAGAAATATGGGAATTTTTCCATCCTCGAACAAACAAACATTTATTGTTGGGTGGTTCCCCATTTTGCATCGAAGGAGGACCATATTAGAAGAAGAATAGTGTAAAAACATTTTGATAGCCTTTATAGAGTTAATAATTGTATCATATTGGATGGACTATCCCTAGCAGAGCCTAGTGTTGTATTGCATACCATTAAAGGGGATCAAGCCTCTATCTCTAATTTTTGTTTATTCTTTCACTTTTGGGCTCTCTTTATTTTCATGAATAATATCAAAGAAATTTCTGAGAAACAAAAATAAATATTTCTAAATCTTCTCAATGTGAAGAATAACATCTAGTTTTCCTTTGATCGCAAAATGGGGAACCACCCACTTCATCTTCATGTCATATCCATTCAAGTAGACAAATGCCCATATGTGGTTTGCCTTATTCCTATATTAGAATGGGCATATGCTCATGTTCTAAACATTCTAATACAAGAAATATTGAACTAAAATGTCATATGCTCATTCTAAACATTCTAATACTTGCAATATTGAACTTAGTCTGTTTAGTACTTCTATATTACTCATAGCTAGTCCACAATGCAAGATGCTAGTGGAGAGATAAAATTTATTTACTTTGTCTTTATTTAAGAATGGGAAGTTGTTGGTTCTCTCATACAAACAAGAAGACATTTTTCTAATTTTATCTTGCATACAATGAATTTTTTTCTAATACGTATAATAGAATAAATTGATACAAATTGAATGGGAAGATGCCCATTCAATTATAATATGAGTAATAGAAGAAAATTATTGTTAGTTTAGCACTTCTATAGACTTAATCATATCTAACTCCACAATGAAAGATGCTAGTGGAGAGATAAAATTTACTTTGCCTTTGTTTAAGAATGGGTAGTTTTCTGTTTGTTTATATAAAAAAAAAAAAAAAAAATTTATTTTATCTTGAATATAATTCTATCGTTTAGGTTTGGACTATCCCTAGCAGAGACATATTATGCCTCCACCAAGTGTTTCACTACATATCCTCTAGGGGGATCAAGCCTTGTGTAGTTCTATAAAAAAATTAGGAATAACTATATTAATTTGATTTAGAAATGGTAGATGCCCATACTCATATTGAAGAAATTAGCATATTTTGTTAAATACCATATCGAGGATCAAGCCTTATGTATCTCTATTATTTTACTTTAGGAATGGGCATCTTGGAACCACCAAGTGTTGTACTACATACCCTTAGGTAGATTCCCATTCTCATAATTGTATTTATTTGATTTAGAAATAGCAGATGCCCATTCTCATAGTTGTATTAATTTAATTTTGAAATGGCATATGCCCATTCTCATATTGGAGTAATTAGCATATTTTTTTAACGACAATCTTGAGGGGATCAAACCTTATGTAGCTCTATTATTTTGTTTTAGGAATGGGCATCTTGTCTCCGCCAAGTGTTGCACTACATAACCTTGGGTAGATGCGCATTCTCATAGTTGTATTAATTTAATTTAGAAATGGTAGATGCCCATTCTCATAGACTAATTAACATATTTTGTTAAAGACCATCTCAAGGGGGATGCCCATTCTCATAGTTGTATCAATTTGATTTAGAAATGGAAGATGCCCATTCTCATATTGGAGTAATTAGCATATTTTGTTAAATACCATATCGAGGGGGATCAAACCTTATGTAGCTCTATTTTTTTGTTTTAGGAATGGGCATCTTGGCTCTGCCAAGTGTTACACTACATACCCTTGGGAAGATTCCCATTCTCATAGTTGTATTAAATTTGTTTAGAAATGGAATATGCCCATTCTCATAGTTGTATTAAATTGATTTAGAAATGGAAAGTGCCCATTCTCATAGCTAATAGTTGTATTAATAGATGTCCATTCTCATATAGGAGTAATTAACATGTTTTTTTAAAGACCATCTCGAGGGGGATAAATCCTTACATATTTCTATTATTTTGTATTAGGAATATTTGTAGGCATTTAGAAATATGGGAATTTTTCCATCCTCGAGAAAAAAAAGATTTATTTTTGTATTGTTCCCCATTTTGCATGGAAGGAAGACAATTTCAATGGAAAGGCACATTCTGACAGCCTTTATAGTGTTTATTCTCTAGCTTTTGGTCTCTCTCTCTTCATGAAAATCAAAAAATGAATATTTCTAACTCTTCTCAATGTGAAGAATAACATATTTTTTTCCTTTCATTGCCAAATGGGGTACAATCCACTTCATCTTCAAAGTCATGCCCCTTCGAGTATTACGAGAGGCCCATATGAAGTTTTGAAATTTATTTGTATTCTTAAATGATACAATGTTATTTCTTGTATTTAATTATTATTATTATTAATTATTGTTGTTAATTAATAAATTATGATTAGTCCTAATATAATATGTTAAATACATATTCTTTGATTACTAATTTTTTGAAATAATGGAGGCTTTATGTCGTTAATTATTTTTATAAGGTTTTATTGTATTTTTCGTAGTTTTAAAATGCATTATAATTAATTAAGCATTATAAATAATGGTGATGAAGTTATTAATTAGTTTAATAAAATTTAATTGTATATTTTTAATATTTTTTAATTGTTTTGAAAATATTGTTTATTTGTTTGATAAGAGAATTAGATGTTATTAATATGTTTCTATTTAATATAGTAATGTAAGTTTGTTGGAAATAATAATTTTGGTATTTATTTATTAGTATTATTAATTAATGTTGTTAATTAATTGAAAAATTTAATCCTAATATCATATGTCAAATACATATTCTTTGCTTTCTAATTTTTTGAAGTAATGTTGTTTATGTTGTTGATTAGTTTTATAAAGTTTTATTGTATTTTTTATAATTTTAAAATGCACTATAATTAATTAAGTATTATATTTATAAAATTTAATAATATAATTTGATGTTATTAATATGTTTCTAGTTATCCAACGAGTAGTTGTGTAATGGTTCTTGGGTCTCTCAAGAATGGGAGGTCCAAGGTTCAAATCTCAGTCCATGTTAAGGCGGCCTTCTATTGATAGTTTGGATACCCGGTGATAGGGTACCACGATAATGTGGTTTAGTTCATGGGCTATCCAAAATCTTAAACTTCCATCCTTAGATGGTTCCACTACGGCAGTGTGGGCTAGTGATGCCACATAAGGGCTGGGGCCCTCTCCCTGGTAATCTCAACAAAATAAATAAATATGTTTTTAGTTAATATAGTAATGTAAGTTTGTTGGTAATAATAATATTTGTATTTAATATTATTTGATACGATAATATTTTACTAATTAAGTATAATATTATTAATTAATTATTTAAATTAGTAGTAATATTAATTTATTATAGTACTATTAATTACTAATATCATATCTTGATTAGAAACACTTTGAATTCTATTATTCCTTGTTATTGATTAATTAATTTTTAATAATACCAAAGATAATTATTTCAATTTTGAATTTTCAGCACTTTATTTATTATGGTATGTTTGATTCAAATTTTGAAATTTTGGCACTCTTATTTTTAGATTTGGTCATTTATTATGATAGGTTTGATTCAAATTTTGAATTTTGGGCACTCTTTTTTATGAGGCACTTTTCCTACCAAGTACATTATAAAAATATTGATTTTGAATGAATCGGGTTTTTATTTTTTCTCTATAATGACTGATATTTTTTCATTCAAATATTTACTTGGGAAAGCCGAAGAACATAGATGTAGCTAGAGAAATATGAAGATACAAATATTTTTTAGAAGAAAGAAGAAGATATAGTTGTCGATAGCATGAGAGATACGAAGATACAAAGATTTCGAAAAAGAAGAAATAGCCGTCGATACAATGATTTTTCAAGGAGACTTTTCATATTTATCGAAGGAAAACATCAATGGAAGAGAAAGTTATTCCAAGTTTTTATATCTCACTTTTTCCATGTTTACTTCTAAAGCCTAAAAAAATTATAAGCACAAATCTTTTAGTTCACAATAGACTCTCTCCAACTATTTTTCCATATATCTCGGTTATTTTTATGTCTGAAAAATGTTTTGATTTGTTTCCATTCATAAATGTAACAACATACAAATAGATAAATTAGTTTCCTTACATTTATAAACGTAATAGCTACCAAATATACAAATCAAAATTATTTCGTTCAAATGCATACATGTTTATGGTGTGAAAAAATGATTGATAGATTAAGTATTTCCTATCTCTTTCTCAGTGTCTTTTTTAATAATCTCTACAAAAGTTTCTTTTTCAATAATATTTGTATCCAATCAGGCCAAATCCTTTTGCATAAGAAAATAACGATTTGATAAACTCAATTACCATAGTTATCTATCTCATGTATCTTTTTTATTACCACTACAACAATTTTCTTTTTCAATAATCTATGTTTCCAATCAGCCTAAATCCTTTTGCATAACTTCTTCTTTCTCATAAAAATATATGAATGAAAAAAAACTGTCCGTAAAACGAGAGAAAAAAAAATTCATCCGTAAGAGAGCAAAAAATCAAAACCCTAGCCATTCAAAATCTATATTTTTATATAGTAATTGACCAAGAAAAATTGCCTCTAAAAATGGTGCTGAAAATTCAAAATTTGAATTTAACCTACCATAATAAATCACCACCCTTTAATGATTAAATGCCTTTAGTATCCTAATATCATAAGTCTCAAAATTTGAATCTATTTGACCATTATAAATCACTACCCTTTAATGCTTAAATTCCTTTAATATCCTAATATCCTAAGTCTATCGTAAATACTTAACCACGAAAGGGTACATATTTAAATGTTTTAATGTCATATTATCCCAATGTTTAGAAACATTTAAATGTTTTGAAGAGGTATTAGAATAATGAAAAATACATAGTGCTATTTTTGTACATACATTCAAAATTTGAATATATAATACATTAACAAATCACCACCTTTTAATGATTTAATATTTTGAATATATAATACATTAACAAAATACCACCTATTAATGCTTTAATATGTTGTAATATGCTTTAATATACTTAGATATTTGAATTTATTGGACCCATTTAAATATTTTGAATAGCTATATGAATAATGAAACATGTATGTAAAAAAATATATGTTTTATAATAATGAAATTTAAATACATTGTACTTTTTACGTATTTACTATGTTTTAGAATGGGCACCCACTCTCATGTCTGTATAAAATTATAATGTTTTTGAAAATATGCTACAATAATAAATAATGAAAGCATGAAATTTTAAATAGTAGAAACTATTGTCATTCCTATTTACTGTGTTTTAGAGTGGGCACCCATTCTCGTGGCTTGTATAAAGTTATGAAATTGATTGAATATTTTTACATTGTCTTGTATTGAATGGACAGATGTCCATTTTCATAAATGAATCATAAAATATATTATTGGGAAGATAGGAATCACAAACAATAATATTTGTATGAGAATTTAGAGAAAATGCACATTCCCACCGTCATAAAACCAAAAGATTGCATGTATGAGAATGTTTAGAATGAGCACATGCCCATTCAAAAAAACATATTACTTGTTTTATAATGGTTATAATGTGCATATGCCTATTTAGAATAGGTATTTTAAATAGTAGAATTTATTTTCATTCCCATTTACTATGTTTTAGAATGTGCACCCATTCTCACGGCTTGTATAAAGCTATGAAATTGATTGAGCATTTTTACATTGTCCTGTATTGAATGGGAAGATACCCATTCTCATATAGGAATCCTAAAATACCTACTTGGGAAGATAGGAATCACAAACAATATTTATTGTATGAGAATGTAGAGAAAATGGACATGCCCACTATCATAAAATTAGTATTGCTTGTATGAGAATGTTTAGAATGGGCACATGCTCATTCTAGAAAAAACATACTACTTGTATTATAATGTTTAGAATGTGAATATCCTTGTTTAGAATGGGCATTTTATATAGTAGAATTTATTGGCATTCATATTTACCGTGTGTTTTATAATGACCACCCATTCTCACGACTTGTATAAAGTTATGAAATTGATTAAGCATTTTTAAATTGTCTTGTATTGAATGGTAAGATGCCCGTTCTCGTATAGGAATCATAAAATACCTATTTGGGTAGGTAGGAATCATGGATAATATTTATTTTATGAGAGTATAGAAAATTCACATTACCAAAGGTCATAAAATCAATATTGCTTGTATGAGAAATTTTAGAATGGGCACATGCCCATTCTAAAAAAAAACATATTACTTGTATTATAATGTTTAGAATGTGCATATGCTTGATTATAATGGGCCTATTCCCTTTATGAAAGGAATTATCAAATTTACTTTGTTTTATAATGTGCACCCATTCTCACATCTTGTTAAAAGAGTTATGAAATTGATGGGGATTTTTTGCATCTTCTTTTATTGAAAGGGAAGATGTCCATCCTCATTTAGGAATCATAGAATACTTGCTTGGGCATTATGAATGATAAAAGAAGATTATGGATTAGACATGCTCATAGATTTTAAATAGGTATGAACTTGATTGACCATTTTTACATTGTATTTTATTGAATGGGAAGATGCACATTCTCATATAGGAATCCTTAGTTTGGGTAGATAGGAATCACAAACAATATTTCTTGTATGAGAATGTTCCCATTCTCATAAAACAAATATTACTCAATCCCGATTGTGCACATGCCCATTCTCAAAAAAATAAATATTACTTGTATTATAATGTTTAAAATAGGCCTATGCCCTTTATGTTAGGAATAATCAAATTTACTTTGTTTTATAGGTGTACCCATTCTCACATCTTGTTAAAAGAATTATGAAACTGATGTAGTTGTTTTGCATTGACTTTTATTGAATGGGAAGATTCCCATTCTCATTTAGGAATCATATAAGAATTACTTGGGTAGATAGGAATAATAGAAGAAGAATAATAAGAGTATGGATTAAATAGTCTCACAGTTTTTAAATAGGCATAAATAGAAATGATATGAGAAATCTCATAAAATTAGCATTGTTTGTATTACAATGTTTAGAATGGACATATGCCCATTCTCATGCAAACAAAATTGTTTCATTGTTATTGAATGAGCATCTCATTTTTAATCATATATTCTCATATAGGATTACCATGGGCATATGCACATTTTAAAACAAACAAATATGTTTTGTGTTGTATTAAATGGGAATATACCCTCTCACATTCGTTAAATACGTATTAAATAGTGGGTTGTTGATAATTTGTGTCTTGTATTCAATATTTGTATTCTCATTCTCACATCCGTTATAGAGGTATCTCAAATATTAAGTTTAATATTGCTAAAATTAGAATATCCAAAATGGCATATGCATATTCTCTTTAATATTTATTTTAGAATGGGCATTTTCCTATTCTCATAAGGGAATCATTTAAAAAATGTCAATTATTGTTCATACTAGAGATAAATGAAAATATCATAAAAAGAATTATAGAGATAACATTAGAATATGAAGAATGGGCATATTCCTATTCTCTTTATAGGATTAATAAGATAAATTCCATTATTGTTCATAAAGATATGTGAATAAGTATAATAAAAGAATAGAGATAACATTTACTTTGTTTAGCATGGGCACTTACCCAATATCGCTCACCTTTGTAGGTGTATTAAATCCAACATATCACTTCATAATTATTACTTTGATTCTTGCATACCATGTGAAAAGAATAAATTATGTATGTCGATTTAATGAATTAACATTAATTTTCAACTTGAATCATGAATTTTATTAAATGAATCATGTTGAATTATTATTAAATGAAAACTACATAGTACATAATATCAATGAGCAAGGTAATAATGCAATCTATGTTGGAAAAAAAAATTTTACCTAATTTTATAATAATATAGACAACTACAAATATGATAAGAAAGAAAAAGCCATTCATCATCATAATAATAAATATAGAAAACAATGTAATACTAGAATCTAATAATGATACAAATGTCAACATTAAATAACATCAATTTGATAAACAAAATATTCATCACATAAAAAAGATAAAATTCATACATCATATTTTACATTAAAAAGTCATAAATTAATAGAGACAAAATTTAATTTTTTAGGAATAGACAATTCCCATTATCGAAACATTTATATAGCTCTCAAAATGATTTACTTCAATATATCTTCCTATATGTGAATGGGCATATTCCCTTTCTTATATATGAATCATAGAAGAATAGAGATAAAAATTTACTTTGTTCTACAACGACCAATTCACTACCATGTAAGGAAAAATTCCTTGATGATATTCTTCATCTACAAATAAAAATAATATAATGATTTATTCTTTTTTTTTAGATGATTCCTATGAGAATGGGCAATGACACAAGAATCATATAGATATAGATTAAATTTAAATTTTTTTTCTATTGTTTATGTTATGATTCCTATGTGATAATTCTCATATAGAATCATAGAATAAAATTAGAGATAAAAATAAAATATTTCACAATGGGAAATTCTCCACCATGCAAGGGAAATAAAACCACATGATATTATTCATCTCAAAATAAATCAACAAAGAAGATTTAGACAAATTCATGATTGTGAATGATTGGTGTTTCTCATAAATTTACTTGATAAATTTTTCTTCACAAGCCAAAAAGTCCAACAAAAGAGAGAACCCAAAATCAAAAGTATAAACAATCAACAATCAAATAGTTCACATGCAAGGAAGTGGTCTTAAAAATAGAGGGACTAATGTGGAAAGGAAGAACAAAAAGTGGAGAGATAAAACAATATATAAGAAATTTTCTTCAAATCTTGTGCTTCACACTAGATAAAATTTTCCTAATGAAATGTAAAAATCACTGTTCTCATATACGAATCATAAAATAATAGAGATAAAATGTAGCTTGTTTTATAATGTATAGGTTCCTCATTCTCAACTAGCTCTTATAGAGTTATTGAAAATAATAAGTTTTATATATTTCTTTATATTTTCATATATTAGAATTGGCATATGCTCATTCTCATACAAACAAACTTTTTATATTCCATTGAATAGTTAAGTATCCTTTATTATAGAGGTATTAAAAATTTTGAGTTCAATATTGCTTACCAAATTGAATGGGTAGATGTCAATTGTACATATAGGAATCATATACCAAAACATGGATATGATATTTTTAATATTTAATTTTTTTTTACTTGATCATGGCATAGTTATTATTGAGACCATTAATTTGAAAATAAATTATTTACAACCTCTTATTAATTAAAGTTACTTGTTTTTCCTTTCCAATACGTCTTCATCCGCTCATTCCTCCCGGGAAATTAGAAAAATTAATGGTAATTCCATTGAACTAGCCTCTTTGATTATCCATAACCATATTTTTAGAGATTGACGATAGTTCTCTTTTTGATGTTTTTAAATGATGAATCTAATGAGAAAATGCCCATTCTTCATAATTGGAATCATAAAATAAGAACCAAAAATGTCAAGAGATCAAACATTCTTTTCCCCGCTATAGAATCCTCTTGGAAATTTTCTCTAATGCCATACTCCAATCAGACTCCATACTTTTATTTTCCTTTGGAAGGTTCCCCTTTGATATTAGACATGGAAACATCTTTCATGCAATATCAATACCCTTCTTCTTCCTCAATTTATTCATTCATTCAACCCGAGTACAAAAGTCATCTAAGTCCTCCAAAATCTCCCTCTCCATATTACCAAAAACATCTACAGTGTTTATCAATGGCATAAAATACTATTTTATGTCATCTGAGCCCAAAGAGGAGGAATCCTCATAATCCTCCTAATCCCATACTTCTCATCCTTGCTTTACATCCATTCAACACCCTAAACTTCTCAAATTTGGTTAAATTTGTAGAACCCAATTGGAATAAGGCCATCATCAATCCCTAATGAAGAGGTATTTTCAACTTTCCTTTTAGGAAATTCTCTATTGATTTGTAGGGAATGATTAGAAATAATGGGAAATTATAATACATACCATCATGGTGGATATGACTTAACATAGGGAAATGGTAGGGCATAAACTACCTTATATACCTACCCTCCAAGGTGATAAATTGTATTAAGTGTAGGGTGATTTCATTGAAAGGATCAAGTAAAGAATCTCTCTCAAAACTTACATAGTGATGTCTTAGTTTCTCTTTACCCACCAAAACTTTTCCCATCTCTTAATCACATTTTTTTCTTCGATTTGTAAATCTCCCTCCCTTCATTGTTCATCCCAACAACTATAGAAATAAAATCTACATAATTTTTTATAGAAAACCCCTTAATACTAGCCCAACCATCCTTCTAATGAGTAGCAAAATCCTTTCTCAGGGCTTCTTCTTCACCTTTAAAAATTTTAAATAGAGATGACATACCTTCCTTTTCCACCATCATCCAAACTCTTATACTAATCCCATTGGTCAAATCAAGTTCTAGACAAATCACCTCACCATCCATTTTTTTATTTTTGTATTAAAATGAAATAAAACCAACCCATTTTGAAACCTTCTTGTTTGTTCTAAAACCAATGGTCATACTTTATCAAGCCCTTATCTAGACAAGATGTCCTATCTAAACCCAAAGCAAGCACTTATATCATCTAACCTCTAACATGTCTCCTCATAACTTCTTACTCTTCCTTTATACCCAATAATGACAAAGAATTATTTTCAATCATTACAATGACATAGAAAGTTCAACCTCTTTCACCTCTATTTGCAAGGTAAACAACAGCCTTGTTCCCTTCCTTATAGACATGATTATAAGAAATCAATTAAAGGATGTTTCCATGGCATTCTCCCATTATTTTTATTTTAATAAAAGCAATAGTGAACTTAATCATTTTAATAACTCTTTGAAGGTTTTGAGAATGGGAAGTTTTCCATTCTAAATATAATTTAATTATATATGTATTCTTTTTTATGAATCCTATATGAGAACTCACATTTTCTCATTCAATACATGATTGAACTTATTAATTAATTTAATAAATATGAATATTGTGATAATGAAGAGCTACCCATTCTAAAATAAAGTAAATTTTCTCTATTTTTCCTAATATATGATTTGAATATGAGAATAGGCAATTTTTCATTCAAAAACAAATTAAATTTAATCTCTATTCTTCTTGATGATTCCTATAAGAGACTGGGCATTTAACCATTCAAGATAAAAATGTTTTTATTGTATGAGAATGGGTATATTCCATTCTAATCATTGTAATACAATAAATATTGAACTTGATCATTACTAATGGGAAAATAATAAGATATATGAGTGAAAAGCAATGGTCAACCTAATACAAGAATTATTTAACTGTAATCAATTTAAAAACTATATGATGGATGTGGGAATGGGCAACTTTCCATTTTAAAATTAATTAGATTTTATCTATATTCTTCTTTTATGATTCTATATGGGATTGGGAAATTGTTCATTCATATAAAGATTGAACATAATCATTTTAATACCTATTAATGTCATGATTATGGGGAATATCCATTCAAAAAAGTAAATTTGATGTAAATTTATTATATGATTCCTATATGATAATGGGAAACTTCCCATTCTAAAACAAAATAAATTTTATCTATATCCTTCATATATGACAATGGGCATCTGCCCATTCAATACAAGAAATAAATGTTTGTTTGTATGTATAAGGGCATAAGATCCTTCTTAACATTCTAATATAAGCAATATTGAACTTAAAAATTTAATACCTCTATAGGTATGGATACCTAAATTGAATGGAAGATAAAATTAAAATTTGTATGAGAATGTGGATATGCCAATTCTTTCCCCCTATGTAATATAGGAATATTGATTTTTGCACCCCAAAATATTGTTGTTTGAAAATTTTTATAGACATGCAACCTTTCTTAATAAGGTCGCATGGGTGAAGATGCACAAGGGCATTCTATCCTAGGGTTTTGATGAACACATGGTGAAATGCACTCAAAAAAATATAGGTTTTCTATGGGACTCTAGCCATAATTTGAATCTCGTTCCAAGCACATGAGAAAAGCGTGACTCATCTAGCATGCAAAATATTTCTTGTGGATCAATAAATATGGATGTAAGTAAAAAGGAATGGTTAAATGTATGGGAGGAAGATATCGAAAGGGACCAATAACTTGTGTCTACCTTAGAGATTGCAAATGAAATCATAAGAATGCACTAGAAGGAGAAAAGATATTATTTAGAAACATCCTGTTCACCATCATATTCTTAGAGATTGGAGTTCCCGATGGGCCAAAAAATTTATTCAAAGTATCCTTAGAGGATCCCTCACTCAAAAAATTTAATGGTTTGATTTTTAGTAAAATTGGGCTAAACACATAACTCATAGGCGCGCTAGAAAAGTGATACAAAAAGATAAGACGATTTATGGGATGATAATGGTTAGGACCTCCCTTAAGGTCATTTACTTGCACTTAGGAAGGAGAGGGTAATTTTAGAGTATAGGTCCACATTTTTACATTACTATGATTAAAATTAACGGTCGAATAGAAAATCCATGGTGTAAGGACCCTTTCCTTCAAAAATACTTCATATCTATTAACAACAATTTAGGAGGCCAAAAGACTATGGTTATTGTTAATAAGTAGAAAGTTCACCGGAGCTACACTCAAATATTGTGTACCCTAAGAAGTTTGCATATGGAAATTTGTCTCGTTAGAAGTGTAGATGATGAAACCGTCTGACAATGTCGATCGCGGGAGAGGACCACAACAAGGGTGTATCTGATAACATAAGGCAAAGTTGTAAGAAATGAATCTATTCCCAATATCGATTTCTCCATTCTGAAGAACTCCATTATAAAAATGACATCAAAGCGAATAAGAGAAATTTTCAAAGAGAAGAGTGTGTTTTGAGAAGAAGGAGTATGAATACTCTTTACATGTTGTGTTGGAAGTCCCTATGCTCTAAGCCAATACACTCACACATAAAATAAGTCCTATCAAGGTGAATTTCCTTGAAGAAGAAGCACTAGAGCATCAGGTTTAACCTTTTTACAGCATGAAGAATCATCTATGGAAGATGACTCTTTTATGCATATTGCATGGGAGATAAAGAAAGAAGAATCTCTTGAAACTAAGAATTTTAATAGGAAGAAATATAAAATAGTAGAGAAGGAAGACTCGGAGGAAACATAAATCCTAGAAGCATATATTGTTGAAAGAGATGATGATGAGATGGAGGGAGCTCAAGGCCATCTAGTGTACGAGGTGCATGACTCTCAAGGAGGGAGATGAAGAGAAGAATGACGAAGAGGTAGAAGATGATCAAGGGAAATGGGGTAAGTGTAGAATTAAGCACCAAAAATCAAAGAACCCCAAGCCTCACCATAAGAACAAGTGGAAGAAGTCATTAGAGAATAAGTAGTGGGAATCATTAAGGACTTGGTGGAGATGGAGTTGGATGGGCGCTCCGTGGTTTTGAAAGAATTCTTGGACCATTGAATCTTGAAATAATGAATCATGGGTGGGAATCACAATTTGGTGGTAAGCTTCCCAAGGGCTATTACACACTAATATAGATTTAAGGGTTAGATGGAAGTAAAGGGCTAGGAATGGAACATTATGATCAAAAAATTACATGGTAGACACTTCCATATCACCTTCTATCAAAACAACTCTTTTATAAAGTAATTATCCATTTTTGAAGAAGTATATTTTAAGCATATCTAGGTAGATGATATCTTGGGAATTTGAGTCCCACATGGATGAACCATGAGTTAACACTGAGGTAAATGAAATGAAGCATTAACAAAGATTCCAAAAATAAGGAGAAAATACACTTATAAATGCTCGGCAAGCTATCAAATGGTAAGGTTCATAAAGGGCATTTGTATGTTTAGTGTGAATTTATCATGGTATTATGGGAGGAATGATAGAGTGAGATTCCTAGAGGAGGAATTGAAAAATAAAAGGGGAGCATTTCATCACCCAGAAGAGAAAATACTTATTTTTGAGGATTTCTTTATTGTAATGAGTTGAGGCATGAGATGGTTTTTGAAAAATCAAAATGGGGAGATCTTGTTAGCAAAGTCTCCAATTTGGAAGGTGGAGATGATTATTGTGCCATTGTTTTGAAGCATCTTCCTTCCTTAAAATCTAAGTACCACTTGAGAAAAAATATGAATCAGATTTATAATGTCATGGAGGATTTTTGGCATCCTCACAATGAAATGTGACATCAATCACTTTATAATTTATAGCTATGAGATGGGAGTGCACCATGAAAAGGAGGAGAAGTTAATAAGGAAGCATCAAATGATTGTTTGTTTCTTAGATACTTAAACTCCTCCCCAGTAAAGGTTTTCATGCAAGTCTCTTCCTAGATGCCCTATGACAATTGGCTTTTAGGGATAGAGTGGAAAGAATCTCAATTTCTCACCCATGAAATGGACCTCAAGGAGTTTCAAAAGAAAATAATGAGGAATAATTTTCCCAGATAAACATTTTCTTTATGGAGAAGAAATTAGAAGCTTCCCTTTCTTGTTCCACTCTCACAGGCTTCAATAAAAGCTAGCTTTAAAAACAACTATATTGTTCTTAACTCCATGGGATTCATGTGCCTCATGATTTAAAATAAACATCTCTGGAGATATAGATATTATTTCCCTTAAGTTATCTCTTGAGATTTATGTTGAGGAAGAGGACTTTGAGGAGGAGGAGCGTCTGGTGATGATCTCAAAGTCACATAATGAGGTTGAATTTTTCAAAGGAGAAAAGGATAGAGGTAGAAAAGAAAGGATTTCCCTCTCCTCATTCAAAATGAACAAGTTCCCCATTCTTTCATTCTTTCTCCCAATTCTTCATTTCTTTATTCTTTTTCCAAGGAGAATCCCACGCTCATGTTTTATTCATTGAAGAGAAGTGTTTTAGAGGATGGAGAATTTGAGTAGCTAGTGTGGGGTGATGTTGGGTCCTGTCTAAGGTGACAACCATCTAGATAAGATACACGGGACCTATTTGAAGAGATGGGTGATATGGGATGACCAAGAACTCAGTAGGGAAGGGTTCTAGTAGGGTTTAAAGAACACACAAATGAGGCGTATGCAAAGAAGTGGAAAGAAATTTTGGTAACTTAGCCATATTCAAATTCTAGAAAGGCACAAAATAAAATTACCCATCTAACATGCGAAGTGGATAACACAAGAGATATGGTCATAGGAATATTTCATGGATGTGATGGAAGGATCCATAAAGACATCATCCAAAGAGTGGAGATCTTGGACCAAAGGAAGCATGCTCCATTGTGGACCACTGGACACTTGGTCAATCTAAGAACCTAAAGGCATGGAAATGAAGGAAAATATCTATCTAGATATTCTCGGGTGTCAAAGATTGAATAGTTGGAGACATAGAAGCATGGGTGGGAAATTTTTAATAGATGGGCTTGAAAAATACAAAAGGATTATATGGGTTGGGATTATGAGAAATATTTAGTTTTGGAATATTTGAGGGATGGGTCTATGTTTATCCTTATAATATGAAGAGCATTTTGTTGCTTTTTTTATGCTTAAGGCTCATGGATCCCATGCATTATTATATTATTTATGTTATCTTTTTATTGAATGTAATTACTTCATTTAGCATGTTATGGATCGTGAATATAAGATTATGTCTAAAATATTTATTTTATAAACATAAAAAATTAATTATTTTGTGTATGAATCGGATTCCAATTCGGCTAATGCTTCCCTTATGTCTTTTTTTTCAATGAATGCATTGTATATAAGAACTCACCCTAAGTTCTCAAAATGAAGGCGTGGTTCTTTCCCATTCTTTTACACTTAAGTATCTATCATAGAATATGTATTCTCACATTACATAAAGGAGGGGCTCAACCATTTGCCTCACCCACTCATCTCGAAAGGTTATTAAGTTCCCACCCATCTTGATCATATAGCTCAATAGGAGCTGCACAACCACCTCTCGGTAGAGATCATCCTCACCCACCTTGGTTAGAATGTAACTCCACTCGAACTCGTGAGTTATCCTCCTAACCCATCTCTGGGAATTCATCTCACATGCCCATCTCACCCACTTAGCTTGGTAGGTCATCTCACCCACCCATCTTGAATTGACCAACTTGATTGACTAGCTCGATAGACTAGCACAACTACAAGCTCAATAGACATCATCTCACCTACCCGGCTCGAATTCTAACTCACCCGTTGATCTTGGCGAGTTAGCTTTCACCTTCGAGATCTTAGTGAGTTAGCTCACTACCAAGCTCAACAGGGTCAAATCACCCACTCATCTTGGCCTGGCACACACTTGCCTGCCCATCTTGGCCTATGTAACTAAGGCTACACCTAGTTTAGAAAACAAGTAATGTTACTTAGATGGTAATGCCAAACTATACTTTTAGTAATAAAAAAAGTTAACTCCCCATCTTATCATCAAATATTGGAAGTGGTTTTTATAATCAAAAACATTTTTACAAGGGAATGATCTTGTTTAGACTATGAAACATGTTAAAAATTCATATTTAGAGGCATCCTTTTATAACTATGGAGGATAATACTATGCGAGTCTTTCAAAATATTGAAGTTATATTATCAAAACACGTATCAATAATAAAAAGATAAAACATATGACATTATATTTATACCCAAATTAGAATATAAGAGAAAGAAATCAAGATGATATTCTTCATCTCATAATAAATCAAATATATAAGAGGTAGAAGTATCTCTAAAACTTATCTTAAAATTAAAAAAGAAGTAAAAAATTTTCTTCACTATAAAAATTAAATTCTTATTCTAATAATGAATCATTCTTGGCCTTGTGAACTCACCTTCACATCTTAGAAAAAAGCAATTCTACCTAGGTGGTAAGACCACTCGTAGTTTGGTAAAATCTTAAATATAGCTCCCATATTAGAAACTATGATTTGGTTAACAACTATGCATGTCTTTTGAGAAATATTGAAGTGATATTCTTAATACCTAGATCAAAAAATATGAAGATCAAAAAGGGAAGTATCTTTAAACCTAGAATTAAATATAAGGGAAAGAAAACCAAATCATACTCTTCATCTCATAATAATTCAACAAAGAAGAATTAGAATAATTCAAGCCTCAAATTTTCTTCAAATATTGTGTGTCACATGTTGAAACGGTCTTAAGAAACTGATGGATCCCAAACCAGTAAGGATCAACAAAATTTTAGCAGAGAGAATGAAAAATATATCAAAATTATTCTTCAAATCTTCTTCATCATAGGAAAAAATAGTCTAACAAAATGGGCAGCCCAAGGTGGAAGGACAAAAAATAAAGTAAATAAAAAAAGTAGAAAGGATGAATAAGAAAGATATAGTTTCACCAACCCGTGGTGAACTTTGAAATTACCAACACCTACCTTATCATCTAAAATAGGTAACCATCGTCATTCTCTCCATAGTGCCATGAGTGGTGAATTACTTAATTTCCATTAATTTCGCCACTTTATCTCTAATGGCTATCAAAAACGTGTTTGAAAAACAAGTACCTTTAATTAATAAAAAACAAGTACCTTTAATTAATAAAATCTTAACAGTACAAAACAATTTATTTACAAATTAATGGTCTCATTATCCCATGGTCAAAAACAATATAAATATTAAAAAATATGGTAGCCATGATTTAGGTTTAATAATTTCACTTAAAATAGAATTTTAAGTTTAAAAAAAAATTAAATTTTCAAAAACTTTTAGGTTTATCGCATATAAAATAAAATATAAATTTTAAAATTTATCATAGTCATGATTTAGGTTATTTACATTTAAAATAAAATATAATTTTTAAACATTATCATAGTCATGTTTTAGGTTATTTTTTTCATTTGAAATTAATTGATACTAATTTATACTAGAGAGGGGATATTCGGGAAACTATATATGATGTGTGGTTTTCATGAAATCACTCAAATGTTGAATTTTTATTTGCTTCAACCACTCCCTTAACTCTAGATAGGAATGTCTTAAAATAAAATATAATTTTTAAAAAAAGCCATGTTTGGATGGGTCGGATTTGAAATTAATTGATACATTTATTACGAGAGGAGAGAGTTATATATTCGCATGGATTTCATGAAATCATCATATTTGAATCGTTTACTTGTACCACTAATAACCTATATTGTCATGAAAGAGGGGATGTGGTATCTCCAAGTTTATTATTTCTTAATTTGAAAAAGGAAAATCCTATTATTTGGTACATTTAATATCATATTTTATGATATCTAAGTTTTTACTTATTTGATAGATATTTTGTCACATTTAACCTTGAGTTTCATTTTAAATAATTTGTCAAGTTTCATTATAAATATATTAATGTGATAATAAATAAATCTCCCATATGTTTTTGTGTTAAAATCATTGATACTATAATATGGTTGTGAAAATTGATAAAAATTATATAACTTATAGTAATCACATCAAATGTTAATATTATATGTTCTAAATAATTAGATATTACCTTGAAGAACATTTAGAGCAATTATTTTTTATTCCTTTTTGAGAAAAAAAATATTATTATCTTGAGGTAATACACATAGATAGAATGGGCATATGTCCATTCTTGTATAAATAAATATTGTAATCTTATATTGAATGGGAATATGCCCATTCTCATATAAGAATCATAGAAGTAAAATAGAGGTATTATCTTGAGGTAATACACATAGACATAAATGAGGCATATGTCCATTCTCATACAAAAATATATTTTTATGTTTTATTGAATGGGAATATGCCCATTCTCATATAAGAATCATAAATAGAGGTAATAATTAATTTGTTCTGAAATGGATAGTTTCCCAATCTCACATCATTTATAGTTATATTAAAATGATTAAATTGAATATTGTTTCAATAAGTTAGAAGGGTTAAAATAGGCATATGCCCATTCTCATACAAAAAAATTTTATTAATGTGATGATAATGGGGATATGCCATTTCTCATACAAACAAATATTTTTATCATTGTGATGAGAATGGGGATATGCCATTTCTCATACAAACAAATATTTTATTATGGTCATGAGAATGGGCATATACCATCATTCATAAACTAAATATAGAAAGAAAGAAAAATTATCCTACATGAAACATAAAGAAAGAATGAAATTAGATCCTTTTATGAAAATGTTTAAAATGGACAAATTCGCATTCTCATAGTCATGAATATAGGGAATATGAGGAATTATTGTAAAAGTAATATATGTTATGTTAATATGATGAAGATATTTGGATGAAGTGGTTAACAATCAAGTTTCTAATTAACTTCTATTTAACCTCTATTTATTTATTTCTCATCATTTAAATTCAACCTCATATATTTATTTCTCATCAATTAAATTCAAATGAGTCAAGTTCAATCATAGTTTGGAAATCATGTTATAAATATATTCATGTCAATTTTTATTATATTTATAATTTTGAAGTATTTCCAAACCTTATTGAATTATAGAAGTTCACAACTCATGTGATATGTGTATTCAATATACTTATTGTTGTACATACATGATAATTTTAAATTATTTTATGCAATGGTTTAATATATTTTCCATCATCTTGAAAACTTTGTATTTTATGTTGTTACAACAATAGGGTCTTTTGTATTTATAGATGATGATCATGTGGACTTATTTTCAAAAGGAAACAAATTTGTAGAGGGAAGAGTATATCCAAGTAGGAAGAAACTGCTACATTGAAAATATGTGGGAAGAGGATTTTTTTTGTCGTGTGTAAACACACGTATTGGATGGGAGAGTAAAATTTCCTTTCTCAAGTTGATGAATTTGAAACCTTGGTAGATGTTGGGAATAAAGGATACTACATTTCTTGGGAAGAGATTGAATTTTCAAAGCATGCAGATTCATCCATTCCCCCAAATTTGGGAAGTGAAAACATTTTTAGTGGTTCATAGGATTACAATGCAGAGAGTGATGGAGATTGTAGTGATGACACTGAAAGCACCATCAATACAGTCCTAAAGATAAAATAGATTTTTCACGAGAAATGTCATAATCAAACACAAATCTTGTAGCAAAGATTATGACATAAGCATGGGTTATATAACTCATGTGCTATAAGTTCATGATATTCATGGAGAGAGGTTGGTTTCCTTTAAGTTTGGTGTATGGATAGAGAATGTGGTAAATATGTGTTCAGAATGCTCAGGCTTACTATAACCTAATAAATCAATTGTTTGGCCAATAAAACATTTGATTTTCAATAAAACAATAAGTTACCTTATGATTAACAAAGGATTTCTCAATGGATGGTTCACACTTGTACACATGTGATCAACACAATTTGAAGTTCAAGGATCTATTACAAAATTAATCTATTATTTGCTTTCGATTGAGTGTAAATTTGTAGCTTCGAAGTGTGAATATTGATAGCTTCATTGTGAATATTGATATATTATTCAATCCTCCTTGTAAAGGATGATTCTTATCTAAGGGATCTCTCATATAATGTTTTGTGATGGGTGTCATCATTCCCTTCATTTAATCAACTTCTTGTTGATGTCATATCAAACCAGGGGTGTGTCTAAAGCTATATGCAACAAGAGTACTTTAACCGATCTAGTAGTTGACTGTATTTATTTTTATATTTTCTAGGGGATCTCTTTAATGTCTTAAGGACTTCTTGGTAAAACCTTATTCAAATCAAACTATGAAAACTTGCTAAAAGTAAACACACTAAAAGCTTTGTTGAAAGGAAACACACCATGTAGAATGGAAACACACTTACTACTAGAAAATAAACACACTTGCTTCTGAAAGTAAACACACTTGCTTTTGGAAATAAACACACTCAATTTAGAATGCTTGAAAACAATTACAAGAAATATAAGAATTTATCTAAACACCTTGAACAAGTATATAACGAGAGTTGAACTAGAAGGATTTAAAACAAATCTAGAATTAATGTGATCTTAGCTATTTATTGAAGAAATATAAATACCAAATAAATGAATATCCTGGTCCTTGGGGGAGTGGGCCCTTTCTCCTCCTCAAATCAGGATTTAACAACTCAAAATTCTCTCAAATAGGAATGGATATTTTATTGATAAAACATTCGGTATTACAAAACATACTAGATCTGAGTACTTAGTCTATTTCTTTTCTCTGTTCTATTTCTATCTCATTCTATATCTCTAATAATAATTTCTATCTACTGCAGGTCTGATTTTATATATATTTTACAATCATAGTTGTCTCAATGATTATGATGAAATCGAATCATGCCCAAAATAGATGTTGAGTCAGATTGTGGTTGATCAGATAGCTATAGGATAACTCTCCCTGGATCTGCATTTATAAATCTTCTTGTCCTTCCTGATTGAAAGGGTTGTAGATGTAAAATCTCTAGATGTGGTTTAAAATAGATAACTCCCATCGATTCCGAACTTTAGAGAATTTCCAAAAACATAGGAAATTATCAAGAACCAAAACCCGTGAGAGTTCCTAGAGCTATCCCCAATATTTACGAAACTAAGTCCGAAAATTATGGAACTAAATATTGGAGTTCCGGAACTAAGACCGCAAGTTCCGAACTAAATGATGATTGTGTGATGGAGTTTTGGAACTAGCTTGGAAGTTCTAGAATTAAGCTGTGTAGGAACAAATACTATCAAAAACATACTAAACACCACCTGCTTCATTTCCTCGACTGATTAGACCTGCTTTATTACAAAACTAAATTCAAACACACACTACATCAGGAATTTTAGATATTTTAACATTATAATAACAATCAATCAAAAGACAAATAGTTACATCCTAACTCATATCAAATCAACTAAAAGTCACACAATGCAATCAAACTTAATCAAAAGGAGAGTAAGATGAGATCATATATTATACATTAATCGGACATATTCTAGCCTCATCATTTCCCCCAAACTTACTTGTTTGTAAGTCCCTTTCAAAAATCATTCTTCAAAAGTGAGATCATATGTTCTACATTCCATTTTATTTCTTAGATCAAATGGTTGAAACTGGATTTCCCAATTTTTAAGCTCAGATGTACTATACCCAACTCCTCCTATTTTCCCCTCCCACTTTTCAAATTCAGAAGGGTCTTGAGGTTCTCTATTTTGCCAAGGAGACATGGGGGTGAGAAGTAGATGAGGCCTTGTTCTCATTCACATCCATATTTTCCCGTAGTTTTCATTGACTTGGGGAATTATTGTGCATAATGATTTTTCCCTTTCTAAACTCTAGATCAGATTTGTTGGGAAATTTCTTCCCTTCTTTTCAAAGAAATAGTAAGGAGTTCCCACCTCTTTGAGCATCCTTCATAAATATCTTCAAAATTTTCCTCCTCATAGGAGGTGAAGGCATCAATACTCTTTTGCAGAATGGTAGGGTAATGTGTCTTGAATCTCCTATCAAAGGCATGAGTTCTAAAATGTGTGAGGAAGGCAGAAGGTTTACCATAGTGAGCTCTCATATAGAGGCTTGTTGAGTTGGCTTTCAATAAAAATTTAGATTCCCTTTCCTTCCATGCAATCTAGTTTTGCAAAATAGAGACAAATGCATTGAGCTAGCTCTCCCCTACATACAAGTTGATCATAAATCCTTGTGTTTTTCTCTAGCATATAATTGCAAAGATAAAATTCACACAGAAATTTATCTACTCAAGGCTAGATAGAGAGTAAGTTGCAATGAATTCAAATTCATCTTGTAGTTCATGTGGAAGCCCACATGCAATTCTTGACAGCTGCCAGTGAATGAATTTCTCTTCCAAAAACACACTATATGCAGGAGAAGGCCTCCTGTAGGAAAGCAATTTCTCACTCATAATACAAACATTTATATTTATTTCCTTCCTCCTTATAAATTTTTTTCTTCCCATTCTTTTCTTGCCTTCATCTCTTCCTCCATCTTGGTCTTTAATTCTTCATTTGATGTTTTGGCTTCTCTGAGCTCTCTAGCAAATGTCATCCCATAGTTGTTTGAGTGGAAAATAGGTCAACTCAGTCTATGCAGAGGTTATGGACACAACACTCTATTTTCTAGAAGTCTGGAATTCTTCCTCTTTTTCTATTAGCTGCTTCTTGGTTGCTTGATAACTCCTCAGTCCTGAGCTACAAGATAAGTTGTTATCTCATCAATGAGTGTTTCCCTTTGTTCCAATTTAAGTTTGAGGAAGTCCAATTCCTCATCTTTTTCTCTGATAATGATCTCTACTCTAGACAAGAACAAATCCTATTTAACTTGTTGTCTTTATTCTTCCTCTGAAACTATTTGAGGAGTTGGGCATTCTTCTTCTATCAAAGAAAATTTTCCTTTCCTTATCTTGGATGCCAACTCTTCTTCTTCATGTGGCACTGCTGATGGTTCAGCCAATTCTTGAAAATATTGCTCTTCAAATCTCTCCTCTCCTCTGTCCATTTCAAATTGACTTGGCTTAAGTGGAGTCATGGCCATGCTACCCAAAATGTTAGCAGCTTCCTCTTCCATTCTTTCCTGCTCACTCCTTCCTTCTAGGTTTCAGACGTACCCAAAATTGTAAGGTACTTGTGCCTTGGAGAACAATGTAACAAGTGACCCAATGATGATACAGAGTCTCCTCATGAGTGTTTAGGATCAGAAAAGCTCTCGGGTATGCGTTAACATCCTGCATGCCCCGCCTAGCCCCATGCTCTTTGTTTTCCCCTTTTTTCTTCTTTCCTTGGCTTTTGATCTTCGTGTGGCGCTTACCACGATCGGGGGGTGGCGGTCTGTAACCACCACCTGTTCGCTCGAGCGGCGGTCTTGTATGCGTGTTTTCCATAACGTTCATTTGACGCGACTCACGTGAAATATCACGTTTCACCACTTTCCTTGCCGACTTGAGCATGCATTTATGTTTTTGGTCCCCTGGAATAGTGTTTTTCCTTTGTTTATTGTTTAGGAGTTCAGTTTGGTTTTGATTTTTGGGTGATTGAATTCCTATAAATGCATGGCTTGTGCTCAAACAAATGGGCCTGATTTTGGAAGACTGATCTTTGCTCTCATCTCCTCATTTTAGTATTTTAGCTTGTTATCTTGTTTAGAAGCCATAGTTTCAATTCACTTGCATCTTTAGTTAGATTGCTCAGCTGTTGGTAAGCCACATACCCATCTTGTGCAGGTAGTGCTGTCATTTCACCCAATCCAGTCTGAAGTTTGTCTCTGAATTTCTCTTTGCATTGAATTTAGCTATTATTTTGCTTAGAGTACTTGTTTTAGTTCATTTACATGCTCATTTAGCATTGTCCAGCTGTTGGTAAGCCACATATCCAGCTTGTGCTGCAGTGTTGTTGTTTTTATCCATCCATTGGAATAGAATAGCTTAGGAAGCCATTAAAGTTGCAGGTTTTGCTCTTCAAACAGGATAGTTTCAGGTTCTGGTCACTTTGTGTTGCATGACTCGCAGTAAAATCCCGCTAGGAATCACATAAGCCAAGCTCTGTACTCTTGCGCTATCCATCTCCTACTCACATTTTCGTCTGCATTCTAAGTTGTCCTTGTCCCAATATATACTCCTACCCGATGCTAGCATTACATGCTTTTACGGATCCACGTGAACACGAAAGAATGAGGAGATCACATTGAGAGACAAGATCGTACACACCATCGGATTAAGCCAGCTTTGTTCTACGGAATCTAGGTTTTAACTTTCAAATTTCTAGTTAGAATCATATCAAATAGAGTAGATAATTGCTTCATTTCAGTGACTTTTATTCTCGATATTGCCAGGGAAGCTGTGAGGATTGATAGTTTCTGAGAAACTATGATTCACTCCTCACTTCTGAGGTAGGATCGAGAATCTTGCGGATAGATTAGACGAGCTATTTTATTTATTTATAATAAATATACAAATTACATAGAGTGATAACTACACTCGGTTATTTTGTCTGTTTTAAATTATTGTTTAGTTGTTATTTCTAAGATACGCTTAAAATAGTTTGCTTTCCATTGTATTCTTGAAAGGTTTCTTAGAAGAATAGAAGTTATATATATGTTTTAGATTTATTCCACGTAGTTAGAGTTTACTTAGTTACAGTTAGATTTACATTTTATTTTGTATGACAATCACGGGACCTCAGGAGCCCAGGGAATATATATTTGAGCCAATCGTGCCTCAACCAAATCTTGTCACAACAATAGTTGACATAGACCAAAATCTCAGAATACAAGTATTCCGAACAACAACAGATTTACAACTGGTGATCGGTTCTCGGTTGAGAGGGTTAAACATAGAGGATGACCAAGCACACACGTTTTGGTCAAACCAACCAAATTAAAGATTGCCTAGGTAAACACTCACATGGTAGAAGGGTTTGAAAGAGAACAAACCTTTGGTTGTGATCCTTTGGTCCCACGACCCAGTGCGGGAGACACTCTCACGAGATATAGATACCGAGTCTAAGGATCCAGGTTGCACGAACACCTGTGAGATATTCTGAGAAAATCACATAGTTGTTGGTCCTAAACATAGAAGTTGAGAAAGCATATGATTACTGGATACTAGGGATTAGAACTTGATTTCACGCATGACCATAACATGAGGACCGCATGACAACCAGAGTCTATGGTTGTGATCCACAGATCCTGACCCATGAGTCCAAAAGTCAATCAAATATAGACATTGACTTATGCATACTAGTATTCCAATCCACTCCATTCCACCCATCATCATCGAACAATTTTCCTTACTAGATATAGTGGCTAATGAAGCTAGAGAATCTTGGACTAGGCCAGAGAATCATCCGTAGAGTCAATTATTTCCACCATCCACCCTATGACCTTATCGGGAGACATACACGAAACTATCCCAGGTCATTTTCCACGTATTCCACAACCCATAGATCGAATCACGCCAGAGCTCGATATTGATTGGAGCCTTCGAGCAGTCATCCTTGCCGATCGATCTATCACACCAGTCCAAGTTAGAAGGGCCTTCTTTGCCTTAGATTCACAAATTCCACTAGTGCGTGTCGAAGACATTAGACTGCCTAACTAGTTTTTCTAATCCAACACGCATATTCTACCCCCACCGGCTGTCTCGGCATGACCTCGAGAGGTCGGGTACGCGGAAGAGTCACTTGTAGATTCTCACGCTCGCCTGTCACTTTTCCGGCGTACAAAATTGGTGAACCCGACGTGAAACAAACAAAATTAGTGAAGCTGACGTAAAACTTCCTACTTTCTCGTTCGGAGTCATAGTATCACGTGTTCTTTCACAAATCACCTTCGTTCCTTCCCATTATTCTACGGGTATTCATATACCCCCCGAATATGTCGAGGATTCGATGAATATGGCAGACCCCTCTTGGGTCTCGAGGCATACTACGCCCAACAGAATAGGCAATCATCACCCTTGCTCTCAGTATGGGGCGACAACTATTCAACTAATCAGTTGTCAACACAAACCCCAAGAAATAGATATAACTCATCTTTTCAAACGGGAGAGTTAGATCAACCCCCTCGAACACAACAAACAGAGCCTTCAGGCTCGAACAATATGACGTTTACCGGAGAATCTGGTTCGTCTCCTCAAATACTACTTAGACCACAAATTAGTAGGCAATCAGATCCATACCTGGTCTTAGATGAGGGACATTCAATACGTTATCCTAGGAGTGAACAACGCTCCCGGGGCATGTACCCGCCTATAGGAGGTCTACAAATACAACCCGAGATCTCTTTTCAAGAAAATACCTCTATGCCACTGCATATAGGAAATACTCTCGGAGAAACTTGGCAAGATAGCGATCAGTTCATGACAGGATATCATGTACCTATACTGACACCGGTATCAACAAATGCCACTCGGGAAAAGCACCATGACTTCACCAAATGAAGTCATTTCAACGTTAGTAGAAAAAGTGAGAGGGTTAGAACTTGCTCAAGCAAGTCAAAATTCTCCGTTCATACAAGCGGAAGTTCGATCCTCCATACCACTCGGCAGTAGATCTCCTCACGGGAGTAGGCATGTTAGGTATTCCTCCTCACTATCCACAACAAACGCCAACAGGCCCATCATCTCTAACACCATTCCTCCCGGTCTAGTATCAAACAATCCATTCCTAGACAATACCCCGTCATACTTAAACATGTACTCCAAATCACCACAAGGAGATATGTTTTCCTCTCCCGAGCATATTTTCTCAAACACGGGGACCCCCTTATGCCTCTACTAACGCATACGTTGTACCATATCAACAAACCCATCCCACCACCACTCCCTCATTAACCACCATCAATGGTTGAAAACTATGCGATAGGGACTTATTCAGAATATCTAAAGGAACCCTTAGACTTCACCATACGAAGCATCATGCTTCCAAGACCTCTTCCTGATTTACCCAAGTTCAAGGGTGAGGGAGATCCAAATGCACATATCAAGGCTTATGCTACAGCCATACGAGAATTACTCCCTTGGGATGGGGTTGTTGCTAAAATATTTCCCAAAACCTTGGAAGGCATTGCTCTCGACTGGTATTACAGGATACCTGAAGCCTCCATCCATTCATTTAAACAACTCATGTCATAATTCATCAAGGCATTCGACATGAACAAATTTTGAGAACGAGGAATCGGGAATTCTTACACATCAAACAAGAACACAACGAATCATGGTCGCCATTTCATCCAGAGGTGGCGTACGGTTCTTTATTCTTCAAAGAAGTGCTCCAACATGGATTAGATGGAACTATGTGATTTATTCCTTCATTCTCTCGGCAAAGAGGTGAAGGAAGAAGTCAAAAGTTCGCATTAAGAACTTACGATGAAGTACTTGAGAGCGCTCTTGAATAGACCAAGCGGCGATAGATAGTGGTCGTAAGACATATGGAACAAATGGGAGGTTAATCACCTCCCTCGGAACACTAAAACTATCACAAATATCAATCAAGGACCCAAAATCCTTAACAAAAATCATGGGGTACAACGGATGGAGTAACCGACCAGCCCAAAAGGGTAAATGTTGTTAATACTCCGTCACGAAACAAACAACCAACGCGAAGCAACAACTTTACCCCGACGATCAATACGGTGGATTTTAACCATCCACAACAACAACAACAATGGTGAAATCCCATACAAGGGACAAGCCAAAACTCATTTGGTTATCAAAACCAAAATCAAAACCGAAATAATAAATGCAAAACTTTAATCCTAATAAAGCACAATTTGATCGAATTTTAGGCCACAATACACACCTAACCAACAAAATAGGAATTCTGACCCCAATTCTTATTGTGGTTTCCACAAAATTCAGGGTCACGATAGTAGAACGTGTCGTGACTATAATAAATTTATGCAATGTTTGCCAGAAGAACAAAGACAGTTCTTCACAGATTTGTTTTTGGCAGATCCCGTCTCATCATCACCAAATACACTCGCAGGGGCAGTTTCCCCTCAGAATGCTCCCCTCAAGATCTTTAATGATCCGCTCCTAAACCATGATAGCAATGGGTTGAATCCAACTGGAACAAACAAAAGTGCAATGACAGGAAACAATGATCACGAAGCCTCTAATTCATTAAATCCATCAGTTGCACCACAGTTAGGAAGTCAACCGAGACCCAAGATAGTCAGTTTGGTAGAATTAGACGCTGAACTACCTATCGAAGCTATAACAAGAACACGAGAATATTTCTCTCAACCGAGCTCAAGTCATCTGCCAGAAATAGATAAGAGTCAGCAAATAGTAGAAAAACCCGTAGGTGCCTATGATTTAATTAATGACCTAACAAAGACCTTCTCGCACATCTCATTTTTAGATTTACTAAAGAACTCTCCTCCTCACAGAGCTGCTCTTTTAGAAGCATTAGGTCTAGGTCATCTAGTTAACATCACTCCACCTCCTGAAACACAAGTAAATCACGTAGATTTTGATATCCACCCTTCAGGGCAGCCGGACAAGGATGTCGAATTCATATTCAAAATAAGTAAAATGCCCACAGAATCTGAGATCACACGTCGAGGTGATCCAGCCTTACACTTACAAGTATGGGTTTATAATAACTATGTAAAACGGCGATGGTTGTGATGGGGCCGCAGTTAACATAGTCCCTTTCTCTTTCCTCCAAAAACTTGGATATGGGGAAACAAACTGTTCCACTACTCGAAATACATTGAGAGGCTATGATAGCCTTAAAGCCACTTCGATAGGAACTATAATACTGCCGGTCACCTTAGGGCCCAAAACAATCTGACTGATTTTTATATTATAGATCGGGAAACTAATTATAATATGATACTTGGCCAACCATGGATACACTTTGAATGAAGGAAATCCCTTCTACTTTATTTCAAGAAGTAAGATTCTTGCATCTAGGAAGGTATTTGTAGCCAAAGGCGATCCAAAACCTTTCGATTTGTACTAGCTGATTTAAAGAAAGACCGAGGGTGCACTTAGAATTTGAACTTCCAACAAACCAACTTAATAAACCCACTAACCCAAAACTAGAGGAAAAGTTGGTACCTACGACGGATCTTGAAACTATTAGCATAGCCAAAACAATTCCAACCCCAAAGATAAAACTAAAGAAAAGCAGTATCATTAGGGACTACTGCGAAAATCATTAAACTAATAGAACAAGATTCACCAATGTTCTTACCATTTGATTCGATGTAGGCATAGGATATTCCTAGGTGTTGGTTCCCTTCCAATGTGGAGGACATACAGATGTATGGTAGAAGTAGAGTGCGCAAATGCGCAAAATGCCCCAACATCTATACTCCCAACTAAGTATTGGACTCTCCATTTTGATGGAGCTAAATGCCGTTATGGAGTGGGGGCAGGTATAATTCTTACTTCGCCCAGGAGAAAGTCCTCCCATTCGCTTTTAAGTTAAACTTTGAATGCACAAACAATGGCATTGAGTATGAAGCCCTCCTCCTTGGCCTTAATTTAGCCAAGAGGGTGGTGTTGATAACATCGAGTCTTAGGAGACTCGGATTAGTGGCAAATCAAGTTTCTAAAGTATATGAAACCAAAGCCGAACACTTGCGACTTTACAAAAGAAATCGTATTAAATTTAAGCAAGGCATTTAACTTCATATCCATTGAAGCAATCCTGTGAGAAAAAATCTTCTCGCCGATTCAATAGCAACTTTAGCATCACGTTTTACTCCAAGTAATGAGTTAGAAGATGCCCAGTTCACGGTGTCCATTCGTGATGAACCATTGATAAAAATAATGACAAATCCCCTTTCAAGTGGAAGTGAATCTACCACCCTGACCACGTCGATAATAATATGGCCACTTTGGAATACTTAAACGCCTATGTGGCATTACATCTCTCATCATATGCTAGATTTATCTTTAATTCCACATTCATCTTCTTATTTTGGGAATCCCATGATGGATTTCCCTCACAAATGGAACCTAGCATATACACACGGTAGACAATGGGGAGGGTTTGGATTTACCTCCAAGGCACCACGAGTTCGAAGAGGGTAATGCCTCTTTGATCGAAGAAATAATCGATGTCAACATCGGGACGAAGATGAACCGAGAATATTGAAACTAGGATCATCCTTAACCCTGGAGAAGAAGTGGAAATACATACTCGAGATTCTCAAAAAGAATATCATAAGGCTTTTGCATTTAATTATAAGGAGATGACAGGAGTCACACCCCACATTGCGGTGCACAACCTCGTCACTAAATCAGATCACGAAAGCCAATTAAACAAAAATCAAGACCCATAAAGCCCAAAGTAGCTCTCATGGTAAAGAGGAGGTAATAAAACTCCTCTAGGTAAGGTTCATCAAACCAAGTCGACTACTCCCAATGGGTATCTAATATCATCCCATTCTCAAGAAGAATGGAAATATACACATTTTCATAGATTTTCGAGATATCAACAAAGCGTGTCCTAAAGACAACTTCCCATTACCATCCATAGACGTTATTGTTGATGCAACAACTGGTTTTGAACTCTTGTCTCTCATGGATGGATTCTCGGGATACAATCAAATCAGAATATCTGAGCAAGATCAAGCTAAGACCACGTTTATAACTCCTTGGGAACCTATTGCTACGTTGTTATGCCATTCGGTCTCAAAAACGTCGGTGCTACATACCCAAATGGCCATGACATACATATTTCACGATCTAATTCATAAAATCATGGAATCTTACATAGATGACTTATTAGCTAAGGCCAAGAAGCGTTGTGACCATCCCGAAGTACTCTGTGTCATTCTTTCACATCTAATAGAATACGGAGTCACTTTAAACCCGGAGAAATGCGTCTTTGGTGTAACAGGAGGGAAGCTCCTAGGCTATATCATATCGTCACGAGGGATAGATGTTGACCCAACCAAAATTTGGGCTGTCCTCGAAATGGTTCCACCTTCAAAATGAATGCGGAATCGAGATCATTTCTCGGAAAACTAGGAGCAATCACAGCAGATTTATCCCAGGACTTAAGCTTACGCCATTCATCCAATCAACAATTTACTCAAGAAAGACTACGACATTGATTGGACTGAAGATTGCAATGAAGCTTTTGAGGCAGTTAAGCGTTTTCTATTATCACCACCTACGCTAATGCCACCTAAGCTAGATCACCCCGTTGATTCTATATTCACGAGCTACCGATGTCTCAAGCTGAGGTGCGTATGTTGGCCCAAGAAGGCGATAACAAGAGAGAACGTGTGATTTATTTCATCGGCCGAATGCTTCGACTATGAAACATGCTATACACAAAAGAAACGAGAATGTCTCGCCATAGTCTTTGCTACTAAACGCCTAAGACATTATATCTTTAATCAAAAACGAAAGTCATGGTAAAAACGGACCATTTACGGACTTTCCTCACACAAGAGGTCATTGTGCAAAAAATTTGGGCATTTTATAACCTTAATGGGAGAATTCGAATTAACATTTGTAAATCGGAAGTCGATTAAAGGGAAAATCATTGCAGATTGGTTAGTTGACAACCCATTAGATGGAGGCAATCTAGTAGATTTAGACTTTCCAGGATGAGTGCGTATA
>CM031239.1:462803301-462947894 GCA_018340775.1 Taxus wallichiana var. yunnanensis
TACCTCTTTACCCCATTCTTTGCCGTTCCTTACCTCTTGCCTCTTTTCACCAATATGTAGCCTCTGTCCACCTTTGTTGCACAACATTTGTTCCACTGGTCCGGCTTGACCCAAGGCCTCGCCTACCAATTGGCCCGACCCAAGGCCTCAACCTACTACTATTTGGCCCGACCCAAGGCCTCACCCTACCACTTGGCCCGACCCAGGCCTCAACCTCACCTATTTGCCCGACCCGAGGCCTCGCCCTACTGTTCGCCCGACCCGAGGCCTCAACCTACCTGTTGGCCCGACCCAAGGCCTCGCCTACCTGTTGGCCGGACCCAAGGCCTCAACCTACCTATTTGGCCCGACCCAAGGCCTCGCCCTACCTATTTGGCCCGACCCAAGGCCTCAACCTACCTATTTGGCCCGACCCAAGGCCTCAACCTACCTATTTGGCCCGACCCAAGGCCTCGCCCCACTTATTTGGCCCGACCCAAGGCCTCGCCCTACCCTATTTGGCCCGACCCAAGGCCTCGCCTACCCACTTGGCCCGACCAAGGCCTCAACCTACCATTTGGCCCGAGGCCAAGGCCTCGCCTACCTACTTTGGCTTGACCAACGTTTTATTTTATCCATCCATCCTGTACCTTGTGTTCAATCGAGCTCACTTGTTCGTGTTTTAGCATGATTAGGGTCCTTGACTTGATCGTCGACCAACTTTTCCTGAGACCTAGACCGTGACGTTTATCTCAACCAAACCAACCATTTAGTGCTTTGCCGAACATGCCTAAACGTTCTCGTACACTTACACTGTTATATACTGGAGCTACTTCCTATGCCTTGGATACCAGGATTATATCACCCTTGTTTGGATAAACTATCGACCTTTGCCTATACATTGCTGGTTTGCTCGTCAAATCATGTACCCTAGTCGTACTATTGCATTTCAACATGCGTCTGCTTCCTTGGACCTACACCATCACCTTATCATCCTCTCTACCACATATACCCTTTATCAACCCTATCCCTGATTTCCCGTTCACTCAATCTGTGATAGATTTGAGGGGGATTACCTATATCTTTAACATGAGAAACCACTTCATATTATTGTCCGCGCAGCTTTACAAGACAAGCTACACGACAATAAGGGGCTAATGTAGACACCAAATTCGTGTCTCACGACCCCTTGTGACCCGCATCTCATTTCGCAACCTAACCTCATTACCTAAACCTTACACAAGTATTTATTAATTGCCTTGTAATTGATAAATCTACACCACCTTACCTACCACCTCACTTTGCCACTTCATCATGACCTAGCCCTAACCCTAAAACTAACCTAATTAGGACCCATGACTTGGTCTAGACTCACATCCATAACTAATGCCTCCTTACTCGCACCCAAAGCGGACCTTCTAGCCACTGACCAAGCCCGCAACCGATCTCTCTAGGGAAAAGCGGGAAGGTGGGCTATTTTACTAAAAATAGCCTACTTTTTCCTAACCGATGCGGTGCTCCTACTCGATCGCCATCGGTTACGCAACCGCCATCGGTTCCTCTGTAAATGGGCTTCCCAAACCAAAACAACGGATCGGAATTTCATTTTGGAGATCGGTCGAAGGATTTTTAACCAAAGGAGAGTCCAAAGCGATCAGCGAGTCTCGTAACTTCACTCGACCAAGCGAGAGACGAGTAAAGAAACCGAAAGAGTCAGCGTGAAAGGAGATCAACTTGCACCTTCATCAAAAAAACCCAGTTAAGTTATATCTTGCATGTCCTCCATTATAACATTTCTTGTGCTTTTGGAATTGTAATCTTCCCAAATCCGTTCGAACCCATTATCTAACGTATCATTGCCTCTAACCATCATTCCTTAGCTTCTAACCATCCCATTTCTCAATACTATCCAAAACCACCATTACAAACACCACAACCAGCCCGAGAAGATCCTAGAACCAACCGGTATCGGTTATCATGACCGCCATCGGTTATAGATAACCCAGATCGGTTCCTTTGATCAAAACCAAGAAAAACGACCTCTTCCCTACCTAGTTCCACGAAACAATTTAATTAGTACTCTACAAAGTATTTTGTGTTAATTCATATTAAATAGGAACCGACCACCTTCGAAAGGAAGTTTCATACTTCCCTGGCCCAAGGCGATTCCTCTCATTTATTATCTAATCAAAATCTTGTGGTCTTGTGTTCTTATTTGCGGGTAGTCCTTCCAAGACAAAAGGAGTTCTTCGCACATCCTGATCTTTCTCTACAGACGCGCACATCATCTCGACATTCTGCTGTATTCCTCCTAACCCTAACCTTATCTGCTTTATAAGGAACGAAGCATATAGGAGTCTTTTACAACCAATGACCTCCTTAATAATATGATTGTATTGAATGTTTACCAGTAAACTCAATAGCACTAAAGAGTTTACTGAAGACCACCTTTAAGATCTTTCTACACTTCTTTCTAAAAATAAGTCGAGGAGGTATACATGCCCGAAGGTCTTTTTACACTTGCCTAAAGGTTTTTACAAATGCCCGAAGGTATTTTTATAAAAACCAAGTTCCATTAGGATGTGACATTGTCATGCACACTCCCCCTCAATGGCAACTCCGAGAATCCAAACTTTTCATGAAAGTGAAAAAACTTTTTGCAAAGACTCGGGGACTTTGTGAAGATGTCAACAACATGCTCTTTAGTATACATGAACTTAAGATTTATCTCATCACTTTGCACCTTCTCTCAAGTGAAGCGTATGTGTATCTCAATGTTCTTTGTCTCTCGATGTTAAATTAGATTCTTAATCAAAAGTAATACAACTACGACCACCGGATAGAAGATAAATACTTCCTTTAGCTTCCATGTGTATCTTTTATAACCATATCAGTAGCCACATGGCTTCTTTACTTCTTCCATTGTACTTCTCTACCTCAAGTAGAAAAATGGATACTATTGATTATATTTTTATTCCAAGTAATGGTTCCTACACCAAAAACTTGAACACATATCCAAGATATTTTATAATACAACATCGGTATGGTTAGAATCACAAAATCCATATAAGATAGCATTTTCATTCTTATTATAATGCAACCCATAATTAATTATTCCTTTCAAATATCTAATAATTCTTTTTGCAAGATTCCAATAATCTCTAAAAAGGTTCTGCATAAACCTTGAATTAATTCCTTTTGTATAGTAAATATCGGATCTAGTTATAGTTAGATAAATCAAAGCATCAACTAACAACATATATAAAATAGGATCAACATTTTTCACATCCAGATCTATGATCAATATTTATTCCAACTTTCATTGAAGTAGAAAATGGTTTAAAATCAATCATAAGAAACTTTTTCAATACAATGGTTGCATATTATGTTTTGAAAAATAACAATAAAATGAAATATAATCATATAAATAACATGATGTAGAGACTTAACTCATTCATTTTAAAGTCTTCTTCAATTTCTCTTTAATCCTATGAATTAAATCAGAATTGTCACTAGACAAGAAAATCATCAACATATATAATGATAATATGTGAGTCTTATTGTTTAATGAATATATCATTGTTAGAAAAACAAGTAACAAAACCTAATAGTTTAAAGAAGGAAACAATTTTTACATACCAAGCTCTAAGAGCTTTTTTAAACCATACAAGGATTTCTCAACTTACAAACATAGTTTTCTTTACCAGTTTCTTCAAATCCTTTAGGTTTAAATATGTAAAGTTCTTATTTTGAATCGCAATTCAAAACTCATTTGTCTTATCCATTTGGTGGATTTCCCACCCAAATTGAGTGGTAATTGAAAATAAGGCCCTAACAAGTACTCATTTTAGCTATAGGAAATGTCTCAATGTAATCAATACCAAGTTTTGAGTGAAACCTCTAGAATAAGTCTATCTTTATGTTTGGTAATACTACCATCACCACTATATTTTACTTTGTATATCCACCTAGACCCCATAATACTTCACGAGATCATGTTCATATAAAGTAATTAATGCATGGTACATATGATGGATTCTATTTTCCTAAGGTTAATAGGATTTGAGTTTTCTAACATAGATTGAGCCCAATTTAATTTCTTATCTAGGAAGATAAGAGTTTCATAAACATCTATAGCATCAAAACATCATCATGACCATTTACTAAATCAGAATCAAAACCATCATTTAGAAGCATTTAATGAAGTAACTTCAAGAGAGAAAAAAACACATGTAAACCTTTACTAGACTATATCTATACATTTCATATAAGATTGATAATTAACATGTCCTAACCTTTCATGCCATAGTTTTGAATTATTCAAAATTTGAGATATAAAACAAGATAAAGAAGGAAATCATCAAAAATATATAGATCATTTCTTTAAATTCCTTCAGCTATTATACTCTCATTACTATCCTTGATATACCAAGTATCCTTCATGCATGGATTCTAGTTGTGTCCATACCTCTTTCGGATGTTTGATATTACCAATGTGTAGAAGGTACTCATCATTCACATTGCATAGAAAGAGCATCTTACATTCATTGCAAGAATACATTCATGTTATCTACAGTTGCTTGATGACTAGTGGGAGAAACCTCAGATCTAGAAACAATCATCCGAGTTTCCTTACCATAAATTTTATTTTGACCCAAATGTTGTAGTTGGTTTCATTCAGGATCTGGGTTTTGTCAAGACAGAAATAGTTGGACATCATTGTTTTCCTAAACCTGTAAAAAACACCCCACTATAATATACAATGTACAATGAATTAGATATATATTTATAGATAAAAGAAACATTTTTAATAGAATCAGATCTAAATTTTACAGATCTAAAGAAACTATTTGATCATAACTAATTCTGTCATTACAATGCATATTAATTAACCTCCCATGATCAAAATAATAACCCGCATTATAAAGGGCTCTGTATTATACCCCAAATTTATATAAAAAATATTTCCAACCATATAGAAGTGAAGAAGAGACCCTAAGAATGCATAACAACTTCAAATTTCTGAAAAAATTAATGTAGACAAAAATTTAGGTAGCTTAAATTTGACGTCTAAATGAAGTAATCATAATGGCTTATTTTTGGTCTATCGTGATGGCCATTTGACCGTCAATTTTAACACACGTTAAATTTTATTGGAACCTATGAGCTTAAATTTGACATCTACCATAACAATCATTTGACCGTCAAATTTAATGAAGCCAAAACTTGTTGTGTATTACGAGAATGTGAAATTCTAGAATTTTTTTCTTCTATATAATATTAGGAGGTTATATTTTAACACATCATAATAACCTATTATAATTTATAATGTAAAAATATATACACTTTTTATTAAAAAGTATATAATTTATATAATGAAAATAAAAAACAACATATAGTTCATAAAAATTATAAACTATAATATATTGTTTTTATATTAAAAACACATAACCCTTATTAAAGGGGTTTAAAGGACATAGACTAGGATAAAATAATTTTACTAGGTGTAAGTAGATTTATGAGAGTATAGATTAACTCTGCAAACATTTAAAATTATAGAAAACATGAATATTATTTCATATAGTAATACATCCTTTATTTTTCTCGTATGTGACTTTCACACAGGTAAATATTTAAAGCCCCTTTCACCTGTGCACACATCAATCTCCAAACAAACATTAATTCCATATAATTTACAAAATGTAAATGAAATTAAGAATCATATCATATTACATCTCCCCCAAAAATTAGGGATTTAAAATTGAAAAACCCTAAAAATTTTACTGAGAGTTTAATTGCACAAATGTAATGCCAAAATAAATTGGGGAAAAAAAGAAGGGGACCAGATACTTTTAAATACCCTTCCGGGTTGGTTGAAAAAACCTGTACAAATTAAATAAATAAAATACAAAACATTTGATTTTAATTTATTTAATTTACCCCGCTCTGTTACCATGTTATAATTTGAGGATTCTAATAAATATGGATTTAATCAACTTACATATTACATAATGTTACAATAAATATTTCAATAAAGATTACATCATAACATAAGTAAATAAATAAATACTTACAGAAATAAATAACACGAGGTGACACAATATTTATCGTGGAAAACCCTAATAGGGTAGAAACCACTTTAAAAATAACCTTTTACTTAGAGAACTTATTTTACATACAGTAAGATGACCTCCTCTTTTAAACCCTATTTACTAAGGGTAAAACCAAATCACTTGATTTGCACACCTTTGATATATTTCCCGAATATATCAAATGAGGACCTCTTGTCCTTTTTATATAAGGTGATCGGGCATGTCTCCGAACCACCTTTTCAATCTAAAATGGTTGACACATACACCTAGGTTTATAATATTTAATATTAGAAATATAATTATTTCATGATATTAAATATTTAACCTAATGTATATATACCTAGGTTAGCATATTTAATAATAAAAATATAAATATTTCATATTATTAAATATTAACCTATATATTAGTGATGGACCCATATACATTAAGGGTCAAGCTGACCACTTAATCATTATGTTCCAATACCTTGTTGATTACATTATTTTATAAGCTCTTATCGAGCCATGTTGTTATCATTTGGTTTTAATCATTATTTAGTTTTACGAACACCATTTGTTACACAACTCTTAAAGAGCATGGATGTTATTAATTTTCCTATATATACGCTTTGTTTTTTACTATTAGGGAAACTTAAAAATAATGTAGTTTCATTTACGGTATTGATGCATCCTAGAATCTACTATGTAAAACCCAAACATGTTGGTACATCACCCAGCCTGAGTTGAACACTCACTCTGGAAACGTGCAAAGGTATCAGGACCCTCTTTAGAGTTTTTATGGACGATGTTAATGTGTTGAAGATAAAACATATTCAGATCAATAAATAAACATAAACATTCCACAACATTGCATAGTCCAAATCTAGATCTTAGAGAATAATAAATTAAACAATAACTATAATAAGATTAACGATACATGAACCAGAGTTTTAGTTATGTCTAACACCATTATCTAGCCAATATACTCTATTACATTAAACACTATAAAACACATAAGCTTATTACATTATAAGGTATATTCATACATCATGCACACATAAAATCTAATAACATAACTCTACAATAATTCAGTCCTTAGTCTCTCTAAACTACATAGTTTAATACATATTTATAAAGGTGGCGACGTGACCTTCACTTCTCACACACTTCTCAAAATAGGTCGCATGTTGATAATAGCCATGTGTCTTTACCATGACATGTAAACATGCATAATAATAGATGTCCTACAATTAACTATAAGAAGAAATCTTATTATTAACTTAAACCCATGCATGGTGCTTATCAACCACTTGTTCCAAAAATACCATTTGTGTGTCACACAAGTCTCTATCCTAATGTGTGCTCCACATGCTATCTCCAAAAATAGCCTATATCCATAAAAACATCTAAGTCCTGAGCTAAAGTGTTACGACACATGTTTCTCGTCCCTATATTTCCACGCCTACAAATACGACTTGTTCCCATGCGTGAATCCTTTGTGTGTTTATTCCTTAGAACAATACTTTTTCTGCTCAACATTACCCCACACTAAAGCACATTTCCATCTTGATAATGGGAATTATTTCCCAACAATAAAGAATAAGAATTGAAATAATTAAAGAATCACTGTACAAAAAGAATGAATTTTTACTCTGCAACACCCTCTTCCTCAACTAGGAGGATTAGCTCTTGATGTTCATTCTTGATATCATCCTCCAATGTCTTCCATTCATCTAGCATAGTCCTTTTCTTCTCCGTAATATCTATGGCTATGACATCTAGTTTGTCTGAGTAATATTTTCCTTCTCATCCCGCACTATCTCAGAAAACATTAGCCATAATAGACACAATTCCTTCCATGGGATCCATCTTCTATGCTATGAGCTTCCCAATATCATATATCCTCTCCTTATGTGGATCCTGGGCTGAGGCGAGGGATTCATGCTTTTTTTCACCAGCTCTAATCTTTCTACACATCCTAAAGTCTCATATTTCATTCTTTGTTAGAACTTCATTATCTTCAACTAGAGTTCTAGTCCTTATTACTACCTCTAGTGTCACACACAAATTGAGAGCTTGGTCTTCTTTCTTTAGTTCATCCTTTAAATTTTGGAGCAATGCCTCATAAGTTGAAATTTTTCTAATCATAGAGGCTCTTTCCCTCTTTGTTTCTTGTTTAACATCTTTAGGTATCTGGTATCAAGTGGTCCATCTTCCAAAAATAATCAACCAAGGTGCGCACATAAGGCATAGCGAAGGAAACTTTTCAAGTACCTTTGGTTCTAGATGAGGCCTTGCTTTAAGAATGTAATCTTTAATTTTCTTCGCCATGCTAACGAAGGAATTTTTCCATTCACTTTCCTTCTCGCCTTTAAGTGCTCTATTTTTCAGTTTTATCCTTGTTATCATCCATCAACACTTGAATGGTGGTGGATTTATCAATATTTCTTCGTACCACCTTAGTAGATACCTTGACTAAGGTATTGTTGAATTACTCATCGGACATGATAGTAGGCTTTATTGTCATGTGTCTACTCGAGGTGCCTTCTTTACTCTTCATGAGACACAAGACTCTACACACACATCAAAATCTAGTTCATGTATATGGGTCTACATGGACCGGGATAATTGCTTCCTTGCATGCATAGTTTCCATATCTGGATCCATCAAAGACCCATCCATATAACTCGTTAAGGTCCACTATGTTCTAAAACCAAGTATGAATGATTTTTCTTATGTCCTCAAAGCATAACCCATACTTGACATAATATATTCTTCACTTTTCTTTATCCTTGGCCCCTTATGAACACGAGTGCCAAGGTGCAGAGTTGTTCTTCTCATATTTTTGTTATAATTGGTGTGCTAGATTGATCATGCCTAACTTCCTCTTTTTCTTTCACCCCTTTTTCCTCATCTCTCATTTCTTCATCCTAGGGATCCTCAACATCTTTTGGTTGAAGTAGGGTTCAAGCACGCTCTCTTTGGACTCCACCGCCTCCTCGTTAAGCTTAAAAATTATTATTCTATTTTTCTCGGGTTCTTCTTTATGAGGGGAGAGTCAAGGTGACCTTCATAAAGGTTGTGATGTTCCTGCACCTTGGGTCATAGTTCTTCTAAACACCTTCTTAAACTGGTGCTCCTCCTGGACTGCATCTACATCCAAGTCTTCCTCTTCCTCTTGCGTATGTGGTGGAGTATACGTGCGCTCACTTTCCACTTTTTCTATGGGTTTCCTTCAGCCTCTATGGTCCAATCCTCCACTATCCACACATTCTTCTTCCTCATCTATCTCTATGGTCGAGGTAGGCTTTGGAGCTGCCACATTCTCAACTATGTGTTTTCCTTAGGTGGCCATGGGAGCATAAATTCATTCTCCACATACTTTTTATTTTCTAACCTAGGCTTAAGATGGAGATAGAAAATCATGGCTCCATGATAGCCAAAAATCACGGCTTCATATTTATAACATCTAAAATAAGCCTCTCAATGTAGGTAGACCGACCTAGATAAACATAAGTTTTTCTAAGAGTATGGTAGTCACAATCTACCTTGTCCACATTAAAGCTCAACCAACATGCATTAGTAAACCTATGTACTAAGGCCTAGAAATAGTGCACTATGAAGGCATATGGCAGTTTGCACCATGTAATCCATGTCCCATCCTTCATTACAAACCACATGATGCAAAAATGTTGATACACTACGAATTGCACTTCCTTACCCACTACTGAAGGTAACTCCTTTGGAATGAACCATTCCTCCTCAAATTCCATAAGAATTCAAACATACCATAGTTATGCCCTTTGTTTGAATGGGCCACTCATTGTTCCTTCACACAAGTATTTATTGAACCTCTCATGAGGGACTTCTTTTTATGCGGTATTCCCAAAAAAATTCTTTGGCCCATTGGGCACTCCAATTTCTACAAAAACAAGTGATAATAGAATAGCATTGAAACTTATCTTTTCACTGTATGCGCTTCCTCGGTAATTTTTTTGCAATGTATCCTGACAAACTATACACTTCTCCTTGTTAAATTGTCTTTGCAATATGTAGCCACATAGTATTTACCTATGACCATCTATCTTGATCATTTAGATTGGTGAGTATATTTTCTACATATATCTTAACCACTTATCTACCCCATATCAATTCCTAACCTCCCATATCTATTTTATCCATCTATCCCCCTATTTCTCCTCCTCCCAAACTAAGCAGTGGGATATTTCCTATATTTGAGGTGGAAGGATCACTTTCATCTTTCCAGAAATCATCCTTTTTGGCCATGTCAAGAATCTTTTCCCGATCGGTGCCAACCGGACTTGGTCGACGCCGATTTTTGGAGTGGCGCCGATTACATCTCGGTCGGCACCGATTACAAATAGAAGGCCAAAATTCAGTTCTGGTGAGACAGAGAGACAGAAAGAATGAGAGAGTTTTGAGCATCAAGTCTAAGCATTATCTATCAAGTGAGAGTGAATCCTGTCCAAATCAATCCTTGAGAGGAGTACCATTACTCTGCTCCTACCACATTGATATTGTGAGCCTCCATCAATCTCTTGGTGACTCTGTTCCTACATCTAGTATAGGTGGAGCCTTGTCAGTATCCCTATAGCTCTTGCAGATCTAGCAGAGATCGACGATCTAGCTTCCACTATCTATTTCTCAATCTTCCTGCAATTTTCCCCAAGTTGATGCCGACCATACCCAGTTAATGCCGATTCTCTCTAGTTGATGCCGACCTATCTCAGTCGATGCCGATTCTTCTCAGTCAACGCCGATTTTCCTAATCGACACCGATCTACCTACGGACAGGTAAAATAATTCAGGGAACACAAATCCAGCATTGTTTTCACACTTTCCCATTTTTTATTTGGTTTTTGTCTGTTGTTTACTTTTCTGTCTGTCATTTTTAATCAAAATATAGACATTTACTTACATATTTTATCATGTATGCTTCTTTCCTTAATTGAAAACATGGACTGACATCTGTCGAGGGAGCTTATCACTTCCAGAACCCAATTTTCAGTGATCAATAACCCAAATATATTTTAATGTGGTCTTTTCTCAAGCATATGTGTCTCACGAGGTTTTTGGATCTACTTTATAGGATCGCTCGTGTGCGCCTGTCTTGTCTACATCAGCTTTCTTTTCCATCTACTTCTTGGATCTTATCTTATCTATCGATATTGATTTCATTTGAGTTTTTCAAGGTTTTTGTGTTTATTTTGGTACATTAACTTGGACAAGTAACAAGTGCGGAAATTCTTGATCTACAACAATATTTTGTGGTACTCTAAAATGGAAAATGATATTCCCCTTGATGAAGTTGAAGACTATTTCAAAATTTGGATTTATTTTTAGAATGGCTTGCACCCATTCGGAAGTAATTAGTTACAGTGAGTACATAAATATTCCCTACACTTGAATGAGGATTCAAAACACCAATGAAATCCAGCCCCATTGCTGAAATGGTTCCTCAATCACTACAGGCCTGAGTGGTAATGCAACTAGTTGTGGTTTTCCAACAAATTGTTGGCATGCTTTACATTTGGAAACCCAATCTTGAGTGTCTACAAAGATGGAGGGCCAATAGTATCTCCCCCTGAGAATCTTATGTGCAGTGACCATTGCTGAGAAATTTCCACCACAAGCTTGATCATGATATGCCCTGAGCAACTTTTGTTGTTGCTCCTTATCCACACACCTGAGGAAACAACCATCCAAACCTCTCTTGTAAAGTGCATGATTCCAAATCACAAAATTGTCTTATTTCATCTTGATGGTTCTTCATTTTTGTAATCAAGATGAGGAGGGCATTCTCCATAAGTGAGGTAGTAAGCAATATCAGCATACCACTCATGAGTAGTGGTGAAAAAGAGCACTTGTGGACTGTCTCCTAAACAGGTTGAGCAAACATCATCCTTTTCCCTTGCTGAGCCCTGAGAGCTTCATCTTTAGCAATCAGCGGCACAAACCATTTCCTCTTACTATATTAGAGGGCCTAATCTCCAAGTCATACTCTTGGGTCTTTGCAATCCAACTTCCTCTCTTAGCCCTAGGATCTTGTTGAGTCAAAATTGTCTTGATTGCACTTCCAAGGACCATCACCACTGTATGGGAATTGAGAATGTAGAATCTAAAACTTTTAACAACTTTAACCACTGTGTAGGCATGTTTCTCCAATTGGCTATACTTTAGCTCATGATTTTTCAAAGGACAACTCATGAAAGCAATGGGTTCTTCCAAACCTTCATCATTTTTCTAAACAAGGATAGTAGAGAGTGTATGTTTTGATGCATAGCAATACATGATGAAATCCTTGTTGAAATCTAGAGATACAAGAGTTGGAGCTTTGGAAATGGCTTTCTTGATATCCTCAAATGTTGTTTTTCCTTCCTTATTCCACTTAAAACTTGCTTGAGGCTTCATCATAGAAGGTATATGCTTAGTCGAGTTACAAAACTCAAGCACAAAACAATGAAGGAAGTTTACCTTTCCAAAGAATGAATAAAATCCCTTCTTGTTGGTTGGTAAGGCTAATTCTTGAATAGATCTGATCCTCTCAAGATCAATGTGTGCTCCATGTTTGTTCATAATGTCTCCCAGAAACTTACCTTCCGTGACTCCAAAAATGCACTTCTTTGGATTTAGAGAAATGTCATGTTTCCTACACCTTACAAGGACTTGCTCCAAAATGACAGATATGATATCCCGTCCTCTTTGAGAAAACCATGAGGTCATCAAGGTAAATGAAAATGCAATATTTCAAATCTTTGAAGGCCAAGTTCATTGCTCTCTGGAAAGTGGCCCTAGCATTGATCAAGCCAAAAGGTATTCTGCTATAGGAAAAAGTGCCTCGAGGTGTTATGAAGGTTATTTTGTTGCAATCCTCTTCGCCACCTTGATTTGGTTGTACCAGAGAATCCATCAAGAAAAGAGAGCATTTCATATCCAGTGACTACTTGAAAAATGTGATCCATGATTGGAAGAGGGTAATTTTCCTTGAGAGGTTCCTAATTCAGATTTTGGAAGTCTACACAAATCCTTATTTCCCCATTATTTTCCTTACTATCACAATGTTAACCACCCATGTTGAATGGTGGATGGGGAAGATGATTCTAGCATTGAACATCTTTGTCACCTCTTCTTTGATAATATCGAAATCTTTGTATTGTAGGGCCTTTGATTCTTCCCGAAGGGCTTAGCTCCTTGCTTTAAAGGAATGGAGTGATGCATTTCCTTTAGCTGAAAAGATTTGAGTTCATTGTAGGAGTAGGCCAACACATCTGAGTACTTTTTTAGTAGAGCCACAAAATTTCTTTTCTATTCTAGTGAGTAGCATTTACCAATGTTAACCATCCTTGGATTCTCTGAAGTGCCAATGTTTTCTTGATCAAAATCAGATGGACACCGAGGAGACTACTTTTCTTTCTCTTGGATGAACCTGTCATGCTTGTCAAAGAGATATTCCAAAGAAACTAGGCCTTTAGGGATTTTGTTTCCTTTCGGTTTAATTACTCCCTCTTCATCAATTACCTCAATTCGTTCCTTCTCTTCTTTGGGGGACTGATTCATGGTGTGGGTCTTCACTTCCTAAAAGAAAATATTATTGAAGCTATCCCTTTTTCTAAGAAGGTTAGGATCTGATTATCATCATTGAATACGCCAGGTGATTTGCATTATGCAGTACACTAGGTCTCGAAAACCATCTCAATGGTCACTTTATCCTTGCCAAAAGAAGGATGAGGTGTCACTAAGGAAGTTGACACTAGTAAAGAATTAGAATTTTCATTCTACTCCCTAGGGATATATTCAATGGATAATGCATCAAAGGATTCAAGGTGCAATCCCACACTCTATTTATATAGTGCCTAAGTGCGGGGTTTTTCACTGATATTGCTAGTGGATCTTCTTTACCACAACCTCTGCATCACCTTTGCATCTCAACTTATTTATTCCCATGCCCTCTACTACATTCATGCCTGAGAGTAATGCTTCATACTCTACCGTATTATTTGTATTGTCAAATTACAGCTTGTAGGAAAAAGGATATACCTCATTAGAGGGAGAGTTAATACTACAACAGCTCTTGAACCTACTGGAATGACTGTCATGAAACTCCATTGTCCAAATCTAATCTTCTTATTCCTCCATGAGGGATGGAAAGTTATCTTCCTTTTGTGAAGTAAGGAAGTAGTTTCCCACCCACAATATTAAAAGAGAATGTTAGCTCTTGGATCCTTGGAATTCCTTCATCTGTGAATTTCATTTTCCTAACCGGCAAAAAATACTTCATTTCTCCTTTCACTAGGATAGTTGCAAATGGCCAATACATTTTTATTTCTCCACCTAGGTATCTACAAAAAATTCTTCTTAATAGCATACCAAAAGAGGTTGGGATGTCTACCAACAAGATGGTCAGGAGTATCTTCTTTTCCAGATAATCAACTAATGTAACATGAGCATCCTTGATTCTTCCTACCAATGGAACTTGTTTGGATTCCATTGAATAACATGTGCCATTTTCCCAAGTCAAAGTGAGGCCAAGAGCATTTGCAACTTTTGTTGGCATCACATTATCTGAGGCTCCAGAGTCTATGATGCAATTGTTCAACTGGAAGCCTTTGATGAGAAGTGATAGGTAGAAAGGCTCAAATCTATTGGTGTTGGAGGCACTCGGGGATAACATGTTACAATAAGGTGATATGAATGGTGTGGGTAATATGCCTTTAGAGATTGGGCTTAAATAAAAAGGGCTACTACCATGAACTGCCTTGATGAATCTGTCGAATTGGCCAGGATGTGTTTGTAGGTATTCAATCTCAGAGAGTTGAACTTTGGTTTTACTTAGATGCTCCACAAATTCAAATGGAGTTATGGTAGATGAGGAAGAGGTTCTAGAAGGGGAGAGGATTTGAATGATAGGGGTTTTGTTAATTTTGGTGTTTGTTTCTCCTTTTCAAATGTAGTAATTGGCTTGGAAGGAGGTGAGGGTGTAGCCTTTGATTGAAATTTAGATGTTCTTGTAGAACCAGTATTTAGAAGAGAATTTCTCTTAACAAATTTTGAGTTGGGAGAAGAATCAGATAACTTACTTGGCACAACAACATGATCCTTGGCAACTAGTGAATCTAGTTTCTCTTTGGCTGATTCCATGGAAGGTGGTAATGGTGATCCCTGCTGATAATCTTGTTTAGTGGAGGTTTTGGAGAGCTATCTTCTTTGTTCTTCCTACTCTCAGTTACAACTGCTGAGGCTGAAACACCATTCTTGGATTGTGCACGAGTGAAAATAGCACATGAAAAACTTAGAGCTTCTTCATCACTTTCCTCCTCATTAGCAACATATTCAATCAAGCCATTGTGCATGCCAACCTCTTCAATTTCATGATAGTTTTCATAGTCATCCATGCTTTCTTCTCGATTTCTCAATGTCCACTCCTTCTTATGATTCCCAGAGTGTCACATAATTCATTGGTGGTGGTGCTTCAAGAGCAAGCCTATGAGGGAGTGGAGCAATTCTTTGTCTATCAGGAAGATTTGGTCTCCTTGGAGCATTCCTCATTGTGATTTGTGATAGTTTTTTCTTCAAATAAACTAGGTCATTTGCCATTTTTGTAACATTGGATCAGTGGTGATTGAATTTGAACTCTGACCTTTTTGCTTCCCATTTGGTCCTTCCACTTTTCAAGAAATAATTAGATCATCATCAGTCTCAATTGCAAAGTCTTTAGCTTCTCTCAATGTTCTTGGTTGGGATCTTCTGTGGAAGAAACCAACTTCTAATGGGAAAGCATTGATGAAGAACCTATTAAATTTGTTCTCATAGGGTACCACATCTTCTGGGATCCTTCTTGTCAACCTATCATACCTTGCTACAAAATCTCTCATTGATTTGGAGGTATCCTTCTTCATCTGAACCAATTGGACCAGCAGATCCTAACAATCTTATGTGCTCTTAAACCTATGTTCAAATGCACTTCTTATATCTTCCGACATGTGATAGATCTTGGAGGCAACATGTAGAACCATTTAGTATCCTTTTCTTGGAGTGACTCCACAAAGAGCCTAACTGAAACATCTTCATCTTCAACTCCCAACACTCCACAAGCAATGATGAATGCTGCTACATGTTCTTTTGGGAGCTGAGAACCATCCCCTTTGAATTTTGGGAAGTTCTTTCTTGAGCCTCTTGGGAGCTCATGAAGTGGTTGTGGAAGAGAAAGTGGACTAGTATTTCTTCCCCATGGTATGTTAGGCCTGCGTACTTCACATTCATGATCACCCATTCTATTCTTGTTTCTAGCCTCCGGTCTTGCTAAGGATACTTCTGCTATTGCTGCTCTTTCTTCTACTTCAATTTGGAGTCTTTCTATTTCTTCAAGTTGATCCCTTATCTCTTCTTCAGCTCTTGCCTCTCTTTCAATCTCTTCAAATGTGGGATCAACTTGTCCTCCTTGTCTCAGTTGTCGGGTGTATCTTCTATCAACCAACTTGAAAGTTTATGCTCTTCTCTAGGGTGCTGGAATTTGTCTTTACCCTTCCAATTTGACAGCACGTTCCTCTTCCAGGTCTAGAATCCTTATGGAAATGAAGTAATGATTGACACTTTGTCTATTATGCCAAATATCTTCTCTCGATTAGAAGTAATGTCTTCTTGGATGTGAAAGAGTAAATTAGGTCTCTCAATAGGAGGATTTCCTAGAATAACCATGATTTACATCCATGTAGTTTGTGTGATTATTCAATCTCCAAAAACTTTTCTTCTAGAATCCTTTTTTTGTATTTTATGACCCTAAGGTCGTTTTTAGGTGTAGATGCTGCAAAATCTACCCCACGGTGGGTGCCAAAAATTGTTGGCGAGAAAATTGGTCTTGTGGACAAATTATTCGGTTTCAAGCCAATGATATGGGAATCTAAGTCCCTCTACTTGAATGGTGCACTTCCCAATGTGCATGCGTGAAAAATTAGATTTCAATGGTGGCCCTTTGACAGGAGATCACAAGGGCACTCCATTGACCCTATGGCAAAGCTAGAAATTTATCACTAGAGAAGAAATTTATCGAGAAGGGGAAAGGGAGTGAGAATGGAGGTATGAGAAACTAATGTTGTGAGTAAAATAAAATATGCCCACACACATTAATTAGAAATTTAATTTACATGTATTTATAGTTAGAAGAAAAAAAAACCCAGAAGAAGCTACAAGACCAAATGAAACACATTGGTCAAAAAGTACCAATCAATCCCTCAATCAAAAAAGCCAAAATTACTTCTCTTATTATTGAAGCTCAAGTAGATTTTGTACATAACTTGAGAATGGAAGAAATTTGAGGAAGAAGAGAAAATAGAAGCAATGTGGCATTTTCTATCTTTTCCAGGTATAAAGCACTCTGGTATTTTTGAAATCAATTGCCAACCCTTGGAATGATGTTAAGAAGCCATTATATTCTTCACAAGAAACCATTACTACTTCACAAATCTTCTATGCCTTTTCAAATTCCTCTATTGTGAAGAAAACACTCATGGTGGGTTAAAAACCAGATCTTGCAAAGCAATCGTTACATTTGATTTTCCAGTTTAAATATAGACCATTTGTTTTTCTCCTCTAACTCTAAAATTGGGCCATCTATGTGGAACAAAGGGATTGGAGTGGTTATGGGGGAAGCCTTTCACATTTTGTGTTTTCTCATGAGATTTGGAAATTTAGAAAAAATTGTCCATACTCATGCACTTCGCTTTGACTTTTCAAGTTAGACACATGGCACGTTCTTATTGGAAGTGGGATCGTGGCCCTTTTCTCAACATTTTAACCTTTTTTGGAAAAAGGCTCAAAAACTCAATTTCCTCCACTAGCCCACTACTTCGATTTGGCTAGGACACGTGGCACGTTCTTATTGGAAATGGGATCGCGGCCCTTTTCTCAATATTTTAACCATTTTTGAAAAATACTAAAAAAACTCAAAGTTCTCTGTCGTTCCCCTCCTTCGCTTTGAATTTTCAATGGTGGACCCGAGACCTTGACAAATTCACGGGGAAAATTAGAAATTTTACTTCACTTTTGGGAATTTGGTTAAATTTCCAAAAGTGCCCCGATGGCCCACTTGTCTGCTTTGAATTTTCAATCAGCGGGCTTCACCTTTGACTTTCTCCTTACGGGATTCAACTTTGAATTTTTCCCTATGGGCTTCAACTTTGACTTTTTCCCTTTAAAGCCTGATCGGGGCTGCGGGTCACTTTTTAACTTTTCACCTTTTTTTGTAAAGAGGCTTAAAAACTCAAAGTTCTCCACCGTTCTGCTCCTCTGATTTAACTTTTCAATGGCGGTCCCAAGCCCTTGGTGGAGGCATGGGGAAAATTTACCATTTTCTCCAAAAGTGACCAAAAGTGTTAAGTTCACTAAAAATCTCATTCCTCCCCATCCAATAGGATCTGACCATGTACCTACATTCATTGGGGTCAAAATTTGATGGGGAAAAGAAGCCTTTCATCATGACTGTGGAAAATACATAGAGAAAGAAAACTTCATCATTTTGAGTCCAATTTTCAAATTTCCTTCATGAACAGAGGCATGGAGGAAAAACAATGATTTGACAACCTAGGCCATAGAACAAGTGAACAATTTCAATAAAAATGGAGGTCAGTGCAAAGACGATATTACGTACATGCGAGACTAGAAATGGAGGATTTCTAAAAGCAGAGCAAAACAGAGGTTCAAAAACGGCCTTTAGGGTTTGACTTTTACTAATTTCTTGAATCTCTAAGTTGGCTTAAACACCAATGAAGGACATGAACTCAAAAATTGAATTTGGATATGAAAATGAAGAGTAGATTTTGGGAAACAATAGGTGTCCAAAATAAATTTGAGGAGAGGTTTTAGGTGAATGATGATGCAATAGGATGAGGTCACGAGGGAAGGGAAGGGTAGGTCAAATAGGTGAAATAGTGGGAAGAATATGATTATAGGATGTAGGTTAGGTAAAGGTGGATGGTATAGGTAAGGAAAGGCAAAAAAAATAGGCTAAATTGAGTGTTGAATAGAAATTAAAAGGGTAAATGATTAGCATGTGTGAATGTTGGTGATGTAGGCTAGGTATGGTGAGGAGGTACATGTGGATTTCTTGAGACCACCACGGTTTGATGGTAGCCCTCATTGATAGATGGTGTTAGTGCCATTTCTAAGCTTGCATTGTGTGCCCTAAATTTTTCATGTCGTATTTTCTCAGAAACATTTTATTTCTCTAATTGGTGATTTGCAATTCGGCCCCTCCAGTTGAGTGCTTCAAAGATGCCCATAAACTAGTTGTTTTTCCCTAATTCAAACAAATATTCCAAGTTTTCCCCTTTTTGCACCCTATTTTTTTCAAATTTTAGAGTGTGTCATTTTCCCTTTGTCAAAATCATGTAAAAATCAAATTGATCAAAGCTAAATGTGTGTACAATTAATTTTCCAATCCCAAGGCTGAAAAAATGACAAACCATGTTTTAGTTGGTTTAAAATCAAGAAATCGGCCATCCTTGTTGAAAAATTTGATTTCTAGGGCATCCTTTAAATTTTCCATGTTTTGACGTTTAGGACGGGCATCTTTTTCCCATCAAACTCATGCTCTACATGTAAGGGCAATGTGGTAGGTTCCTATTGGCTAAAGAAATCTACAAAATTTCTCTAACTTATCATATTTTAAATTTTGGCAAAAGGAAAATTTTGACCTGCAGCTCCACCTTTTGCATTGAGGTACCTACGTGGCACATTTTGATTGGCTAGAGGATTGTTGGGATTTCCAAAGGAAATTTTTCTTTCATTGTGCAAAATTTTCAAATTCAAATTTTGGCCCGAAGGCCCACACATTGAATGGGAGAAGACACGTTGCACGTAGGGCGTATTGATGGCAAGGGACTTAGTGAAATTTTGATGTTTTATGTCTCAAAATGATAAAGTGGAATTTTGACCGAGGGCTCTCGACTAAATCCATCGGTGGACACATGTCCGGGAAAGGAAAGATTGGGGCAGCGGGTTTTCTATGACTTTGAAGTTTTTTAAACAAGTGGTAAAAATCAAATTTTGGCCCGATATCCCGCATCCAAGAGGAATAGGACATGTGTCCAAAGATTTTAAAAAATGGAGGACGTGGCCGAGGGAAGACTTGGTGTTTTTTGCTTTGTTTTCTAAAGGTGACAATCAAATTGTATTCCCACTTCAATCAAATGGGGACACATGTCCAAAAGTTCAAAAGTCAAAATTTTGTGCATAGCCCCGAACATGTGTAAATTTGAGGCTTGTGCGGGATCACGGGCCTTCGGAGGTAAAAGTAAAATTTTGCCTTTTTGGAAAAGGGAGCTAAAGTGAAAATGAGAGGCATGCCTCCATAGCCAACCCAAGGTGGACACGTGGCACATTTTAAAGTGTCAAAGGGTGGCGTGGGTCAACATTGAAATTTGTGAATTTTTGAAAAGGGTTTAAAGGAAGAAAGGGAAAGGTTGGACCCAACGAATAGAAGATGGACACGTGGCAAAGGAGAAAACCTGGGGTGCGTACATTTGTGACCGTTCTTGTTGCAATATTGGATTGAAAGTCTTTAGAAATCATACATGATCTCCATTTTTGGTTGATAGTTAAAGTGGCATTTGTAATATCATACTTAGAAGAGCCCTTCTAATAAGGAGATAAACAAATTTAAAATCACTTTACCTTCCTTGATTACAAATATTTCTTGTAAGCTTTTGGGGGTACCTAAGGCATGGTTTGATCATGGATTTTTGTGTTTAATTGATTTCTTTACTTCAAGCTTTTGTGGTGAGTTCTCAAAGATGTGTGAAGAGTGCAACTTGGGCTTCCATTTATACCTCTTTACGGTTGAAAGAACATCCCGATTATTTTAGGCATTTCATTTTATAGTTGTTCATGTATTATATCTGATTGTCAAAGATCTGATCTATCTCGGTTTGTCTTATCAATATCCCACCAAACAATTATCCAACAATAAAGATCCTAACATGTACTACACCTGATTTGCATGTATATACCCATAGAAGATTAAAATCCATTTGCAAAAAGTATGCATATCGGATCAGGATTTCCAATGTCTCTAGTAACATTTTCCTTGTTTGAGAACATACCCATGTTTTGAGAAGTGACATCTTGTGAGAGTTTCAGGTGGGGTGTTGACCATGTTTTCATCAAGGCCTCCATCACAGAATTTCAAGCAAAGAGAAGGACATCTTCATCTCCTTCACCATTACAAGGTTACAAAATAGGTCCTCTTACCTTGGTTACAAGTGCACAACCTAAAATAGCTAGGACAAGACCAAGTCCTATTGGAGTGCTATCCATTTCTCTAGAAACATTGAGTGCTAGCTAGACCATATCCCCGAGTTATCAATGACATACAACATGGTCTAAGTTTTTTTAAGCTCCATGACATAACTAGTGGTGTTGATTAGACTGAAAAGGAGAAAAAATTTGGATACCAACATGAGTGGCACTTTCATTGGGGACCTCTTGGATTTCCTTGGTGTTTTTGAAGTGTTTGAAGAGTTTGAGCATTTGTGTATTCAATTTTTTGAGCTGTTGCATTTTCAAGATATCATCCTATGTTTCAAATCTACAGGTTTTAAAGCAAAGGTTTCAAGCTCAGCCTGCCCTTTTTCCATGTACTAGTAGTTCATACACTTTTGTTGCATTATGTTTGGTTGATTGAAGAAGAAGAAGGCCTGGTTTATAAAGCCCTGCAAATTTGTCAATAATAGCAAACATTTAACATGATTATTTTAGTGCATCCTTACACAACTAAGGTGAAATTCCTCAGTGGAAACTTCATGCTGATCTAAATTTGGAAATACCAGTGTCTTAAGATTTATGTCATTTATTTTTGTGTTGTTGATCTCTGCAAAAATGGAGGGAAGAAGATCTCTCTTCCTTAAAGACTCTGCTAAGAAATTTTTCTCAGATTTAAGAAATTCAGAGTTGGAAGGGAGGAGAGTTTGGAAAGTGGTTAAAGGTCAGACATCAGGAAAAGATATAGCCATTGGTGAGAGAGATCAGCCTTTGGTAGAGGACTATCACTCTTCTTCAAGTGATTCTGATTCAAGAAATCCTCTCATAAACTTGTTTGCCTCAACTGGTGAAGGTCCTTCTATTGTACCTGGTAAGTTCCTTCTCCAATCTACACCTCTGTTTTTTAATTCAAGTAAAAATTTCTAAGAAAATAAGCACTTAGAAGATATCAGTCTTGTGAATCACATTCTTGAGCCCCAAAGACATAACACTCCTCATCGCAGGTCTCACCTCCAAGATCACCCCCACCAAAAAAATATGGCTCAGCCTAGACCTCCATTTTTTGTTAACACCTTTGGTCCTATAAATTTTAGAGGAATGGATGGTTACCCAAATGCTGTCCCACAAGATGTTAGAAATAGGTTTCCAAAATTCTAGGGTAACAATGTTATTACTAGTGATTAGCATCTCAAATTTTTGATAATATGATGGAAGATTTTGAGATAGAGTTTGAAGATGTGTATATTAATTTGTTTATTCATACACTAGAATAAGATGCTAAGGATTGGTACAAGGATCTACTTGATAATTCTATTGATTCATGGACTGAAATGAAAAATACATTTAGGTTGTAATATGGTGATAGTATCGATCCTAGATTTCATCTATCTGAATTTGACAATATCAAGAAGAACCCTAATAATTCAGTCCATGACTTCAACACAAGGTTTAACAAAACTTTGAGGAGGTTGCATGTTGGTTTGAGGCCTCATGATGAATCATGTTTAATCAAATATGTAGATGCATTTGATAAAAAGGCAGCCTATTACCTAAGAGACAAGAACCCAAATAATATAAGAAAAGCTTTCACCATGGCACTTCAAATTGAGAAAATATTAAGGCTATTGGGAAGCCTCTTAAGAGAGATGGTGTAAAATTGATAAACCCCTGAAAAACCTCAAGCTAGCAAGGGTGCTGATTTAGAAGAGGTTGTTAAGATTTTGGCAGGGGCTATCAAAGAAATCTCATACAAGTTGGAAAGAGCTAAGAAGGGAATTGGGAAAACTTCACAAGGTCAACCTAGGCAGCAAGCACAAGATAGATTTAGCAATCACCATAGAAATGATCATAGGTTTGATGACAAGGGTAAAGGGCCTGTTGAATATGCAAATAGACAACCCCAAAAATGTGAAAATAGATTAGTTCCTGACCCTCTAACTGCCAAGTTTGTTGCTGTTGATGAATTTTCTGATATGGATTAGTGTGATAGATGTTTTCTTCCTCATCCTCTATGTGAAGTGGACCAACAAGTTGATAAAGTTGATAATGAGGATGGAACTGATGATGATATTTACATGGTGGGTTGTTCTTCAAGATCACAAGGAGGAGCAACATCTACTGAAGTAATAAGTGCTAGGACTACTGCTACCTTGTGGGATTGCATCAAGTGGGTACAAGTCTTTCTCCCACCTCATGCTCTTGAAGTTGATGTAGTGAAAGCTTTTGAAATTCCTAACAATGACTTTGAATACTTGAGAGCTTTGATGATTAAGAAGTATGATGGTGGTATCCCTTTGGAGGAAGATAAACAATTGTTGATGAATGTTGTTGTAGCTCAAGAGAATGACTATAATACTAGAAGTAAATTTGTTAAGGGAGTTGGGCCTCAATCCAAACCTAAAACACCTTTGCTCACAAGCATTCCAAAAGAAGCTCCTAGGAAAGAAACACTTGCTAAAAGTTCTGTTGTCCCGAGCAAAAATTATAGTCCTCTTCTTGTATCCTTTCCAATGTTGTTTTTCCAAAAGTGTCCCCTATGACATAGCCTAGGTATTGAGCCAAATTAAGGTGAGTGTTCCAATAATTGAGTTTCTTAGAATTCCCGAGCATAAGAAGAGACCATTTGAGTACTTGGGATTGAAAGAAGAGAAGATCACCCCAAGCAGAAATGTACATATTTTGAGACTCCTCTTCAAATCATAGATGGCCTTAAAACACCACCAGCAAAGTGGAGGATCTTGGAGAGGCACCTGAGGTATATTTGGGGACATCCTTGGTTGATTCCTAATTGAATTTTTATCCATTCTTTACAACTTTTCTCATAAAAGATAGGCTACTTCACAATTGTATGTTTGATTCCGGTACATCATGTAATGTCATGCCTCTAGAAGTCATGAATGAGTTAGATATCAAGGTGATATCTACCTATGGGAAGTGTACTTCCATGGATTTAAGGGAAGTGTTGGTGGTTGGTTGTGTGAAGGGTTTGGTAGTGCAACTTGTAGCCTATCCGGGTAAGAATTTGAAACTGGATGTTGTAATTGTTGACTTCCCTGCCAAATGGGGTATGCTTTTGTCAAGAAAATGGGCTGCAAGTGTTGGTGGCAGCATTTAGATGGATATGTCTTTTGCCACCATTCCCATTGAAGGTAACCTGGTCAAACTTTATGGTGAAAAGAAGATGTTGCACCTAATTGAAGATCCCAACAATGCTTCCTATGAAGTGTTGTTTGCTGGTGTAGATGCTGAGAATTTCATTGGTTTTGTTGATGGAAAAGAACACAAGATGGATAGATCAAAGTGACTTGGTATGGTAGGTTCTCCTTGGACCTTTCTATTTGATGGCGCTTGCTCCAAATTTGAAAATGGTGCTGGTATAGTTCTGCTTTCTCCTAGTTTGGAAGAGTTTGCTTTTTCCTTCAAACTTAATTTTGAATGCACTAACAACATTGTTGAGTATGAGGCATTGTTGTTGGGGTTAAGAATTGCATGGAAGTATGGAGTGAAATATATTGTTGCAAAGGAATACTCAAAGCTGGTTGTCAAACAAATAAGAAAACTGTATGCTACAAAAAATCAGCGTATGAAAAAAGTATAAGCATGCAGTTTGGGATCTAATTGAAATATTTGATTCCTTTAACATTATTTACCATGACAGAGGTCTTAATGATGCTGCTGATAGGTTGGAAGTGCTAGGTTCTATATTTGAAAATTACACCATGTCACTTTATTGTGAATACAAAATTGAAGTGTTGACTAGGCTAGTTGTCCCCGATAATGTGAAACATTTGCAAGTCTTTAACAATGATGCTCAAGTGCTAAGGTTCTTGTAAAACTAGGTGAGTTTGAAAATTAGAATATTGATTGGGAGGCAATGGTATGCATGAATGAAGGAAGAGAAATTTTTTTGGAAGAGAAACCATCCAATTGAAAACAAACACCATTCCTAGAGGCCTTGTTGCACTTGAGTGAAATTTTAACAATGCTGATTGCATCATAAATGGAAATGTGTCTGCTTCAAGGGATGTGGAAAAGCATGAGTTGGGAACAAAGGAAAAACCAAGGAAGGTTTGGTTGGCCAATAGTTTAAGTAAAGAAGAAAAAGCAGTCCTATGCCCAACTCTTGAAAAATATCAAGACTGCTTTGCTTGGTCCTATTTAGAGCTGAAAGCATATAGAGAATATTTATTTAAGCATGAGATCCCTCTTGAAGCAAATGCCAAACCATTCAGGTAGAGGCAAAGGACAATTAATCCACTTCTCTCTATGAAAATTCAGGAGGAGTTAAATAGGTTGAGAGATGGAGGTATAATTCAGCCCACTATATATTCATCTTAGGTTGCAAACCTTGTGCCTATCGTAAAGAAGAACAAAGACATCAGAATTTGTGTGGATTTTAGAAATCTAAACAAAGCATCCATGAAAGACAACTATCCCTTGCCAAATATGGAAAATATGTTGCAGCTTGTGATAGGGTCTGAATTTCTTTCTACATTGGATGGTTTCTTCGGATATAATCAGGTGGTGGTTAAAGAATCAGAAAGACTTAAGACAACATTCACTACACCTTGGGGACATATGTTTTTGTTAGGATTCCTTTGGATTGATGAATACTGGTGCTACTTTTCAAAGAGAAATGGATATTGCTTTTTCTAGTTACATTAATGAGTTCATTGTAGTTTACCAAGATGATGTGACTGTGTTTTCAAGGCAGCGAGGTGACCATTTACAACACTTAGAGAAGATGCTTATTAGATGTAGGGAGTATGGCATTTCTCTTAATCCAAAGAAGTGTCATTTTGGCATGAAAAAGGCCAAGATGCTTGGTAACATTATGTCAAGAGATGGTGTTATGATAGACCCTGAGAGAGTGGAATCAATTAGCAAAGTACCTATCCCAAGAACCAAGAAAGGCATCCAATATTTCTTTGGCCAAATCAATTTTATCAGAAGGTTTGTTTCCAACTTTGCTGAGCTGAATCTTCCAATCACAAGCATGTTGAAAAAGGACCAAGTTATTAGGTGGGAGGAGGCTACCATTTAGGCTTTTGAAGGAATAAAGAATGCACTTAAGAATGCACTGTTCTAGTAGCACCAAACTATGAGAAGCCTTTCCAAATATTTTCTTTTGCCTCTAAATATACCATTGCTTCTATTTTGTTACAAAATGATGAGAATGAAGCTGAGAGGCCTATTGCCTTCTTTAGCAAGGCTTTACAAGTTGTTGAGTTGAAGTATACAATCATGGAGAAACAAGAATTTGCCTTGGTGAAAGCAACAAAAGTTTTTAGGCCTTATATATTGAGTTCAAAAATTGTTGCCTATGTTCCCACACCATGGTGAAAGACATCTTATCAAAGATGGAAATCTCATGTAAAAGATGTAGATGGGTGAACAAATTGCTGGAGTATGATATGGACATGCAAACCACAAATTTGGTAAGAGGTTTGGGTCTTGCTAAGCTCATGGCCAAAGAGCAACTTGCAGAATGTGGAAGTGAACCAGCTAGAGGAAGAAAGGGTAGATGTGCTTGCAAAGTTGGTAAATTATTAATGGCACAAGGATGTAATATTTTACCTTAGACACCTTTGCTGTCCTAATAATTTAAATAAAAATCAGAAAATAACCCTCAAGCTGGCTTCTCAAAATATATCATTATAGCCCTTGGGTTGGCTTGGAAACACCCGAAGGTGTCCTCTTGAAATGCATAGATGAAGATGAAGCTCCCAAGATAGTTGTTGATTTCCATGGGGAGTTTGTGGAGGACACTTTGTTGGGAGAGTAAGCAACACATGATATTTTGAGAGCTGGTTATTGGTGGCCTTATCTCTTCAAAGATGCAACCAGCTAGTTAAAAATGTGATAGTTTCCAACGTTTCTCTGGAAGACCGAAAGCTTTAGGCTCCCTTCCTTTACAACATGTATCAATTGAATCTCCTTTCAAGCAATTGGGGATGGACTTCATTGGTGAGATTTCAGATCCTTCTAGTGCTAGTCATAAGTGGATTCTTGTAGCCACCGATTATTTTACAAAATGGATTGAAGCAATCCCATCTAAAAAGGAAACACACTAAGTGGTAGTGGACTTCTTGCTGAATCATCATATGCAGATTTGGAGTTCCAGTTAAGATTGTATTGATAATGCCATGTGCTTTAGAGCCAAACCTTTAATGGTAATGTGCAATGAATATGGAGTCAATCTAACTTATTCTTCAAACTATAACCCCAAGGAATGGACAAGCTGAGTCTAGTAATAAGAACTTGTGAAGATCATTAGAAGAACCTCATAAATGAACAAGAAAAAGTGGGGTGAACAATTGAAGTTTGAAGTTTTGGCTGATAGAATAACTCCTAAAAGAGCAACTGGTAAAATCCCGTTTGAATTGGTGTATGGAACTCAAGCTTTTCTGCCCTTACACCTATAATTATCTTCATTTCAGTTTACCCAACAGTTGGAAGATCAAGAACTTGGCCCATATGAATCAAGGATAAATCAGATGATTGATCTTGATGAGGAGAGAAGAGCATCCCATCAAAGGCATATCAGATTTAGAATGAAATTGAAGAAATTGTTTGACAAGAAGGTCACTCCTAGAGCCTTCAATATTGGAGATCTGGTTTTGTTGTGGGATAGTAGGCATGAAGACAAGGGAAAGCATGGCAAGTTTGATGAATTATGGATGGGCCCTTATGCCATTGATATTAGGATTGATGATCATACCTTTTTTCTTAAAGATCTAGATAGGGAATTGCTGGAGCTTCCTATTAATGGCAGAAATTTAAAACATTTCTTGGATTAATCCCCAAAGTGAGGTATACATAAATTATACAAATTGTATAGTCCTTGTTTTTTCTCTTTTTTTGTTGTTTGGTGGTTTGTGGTTTGAACTTTGTTCTTGCAACCATTTTGGTTGGTTTCTCGGCTCATTTTTTTGGGTGGTTCATGTTTTTGGGGCTTCCTTGTGTTTTGACTCCTTTTCCCAATGGTTTTTGGCAATTGGTCTACATTTTGTCCTTGTGGCACTCATTCATCGGGAGTGCCCATCCCCGTGAGTAGAGCCAATGTTAGTGCCATTTCTGAGCTTGCATTGTATGCCCTAAATTTTCATGTCCGTATTTTCTTAGAAACATTTTATTTCTCTAATTGGTGATTTGAAATTTGGCCCCGCTAGTTGAGTGCTTCAAAGATGCCCATGACCGGTTGTTTTTCCCTAATTCAAACAAATATTCCAAGTTTGCCCCTTTTTGTGCCCTAGTTTTTTCAAATTTTTGGGTGTGTCATTTTCCCTTTGTCAAATCGTGCAAAAATCAAATTGATCAAAGCTAAATTGTATGTAATTAATTTCCCAATCCCAAGGCTAAAAATAATGACAAATCATGTTTCAGTTGGTTTAAAATCAAGAAATCAGCCATCCTTGTTGAAAATTTTGATTTTTAGGGCATCCTTTAAATTTTCCATGTTTGTGATTAAGCTAGACAGCATCTTTTTCCTGTCAAACTCATCCTCTACATGCAAAGGAAATGTGCGAGTTCCTATTGGTTGAGAACAGCGTAAAATGCCTCGAACTTATCATTTTTGAAATTTTGGCAAAATGGAAAATTTTGATCCGTGTCTCCGCCTTCTTCATTGAGGTGCCTATGTGGCACATTTTGATTGGCTTGAGGATTGGCAGGCTTTCCAAAGGAAATTTTGTTTTCATTGTGTAAAATTTTCAAATTCAAATTTTGGCCCGAAGGCCCACACCGAATAGGGAGAAGACACATGGCATGGAGGGCATATGGATGGCAAGGGGACTTAGAGAAATTTTGATGTTTTATGGCTCAAAATGATAAAGTGAAATTTTGGCCCGAGGGCCCTCGGCCAATCCCTGGTGGACACGTGTCCAGGAAAGGATAGATTGGGGTAGTGGGTTTTTATCAATATGAAGTTTTTAAAACTTCAAGTGGTAAAAATCAAATTTTGGCCCAATATCCCTGTGTAACCAGTGCGAAGAGGACATGTGTCCAAAAATTTGCAAAATGGAGGAGGGGGCCGAGGGAAGACTTGGTGATTTTTGCTTTGTTTTCTAAAGGTGAAAATTAGATTCTAGCCCCACTCCAATCAAATGGGGACATGTGTCCAAAAGTTCAAAAGTCAAAATTTTGTGCGTAGCCTCGAATAGGTGTAAATTTGAGGCTTGTACGAGATCACATGCCTTCGGAAGTAAAAGTAAAATTTTTCCTTTTTGGCAAAGGGAGCTAAAGTGCAAATGAGAGGCATGCCTCCGCAGCCAACCCAAGGTGGACACATGGCACATTTTAAAGTGTCAAAGGGTGGCACGGGTCAACATTGAAATTTTTGAATTTTTGAAAAGGGTTTAAAGGAAGAAAGGGAAAGGTTGGACCCACAGTGAATAGAAGATGGACACGTGGCAAAGGAGAAAACTGGGGTGTGGGCCCATAGGAAAAAATGTGAAATTTTTCCCAAAATCCAAAAATGGAAAAATTAATAGAATTGGTCCACGTTTTCAATGGGACCCACCTTTGGACATGTGGCGAGCCCAGAAGGCAGTGAAGAAGAAAAGTGGCAAAATTTTCCAAAATTTCAAAAGGCTACGAATGCATTTTGTAAAGGCGTGGGCCCAATCCAGTCACGTTTTGACATGTGTCCTACCTTATCCAAAGGTCAAAAAGGTAATTTTGAGCGTATTTTTGATCTCATTTCCATGTGGAGGGTAGACATTTAATGTTGATACAAGATCAATGGATACTATGCATTCATCTATTTGGGCTGCCATGAGAGCTCCAAGAAGTTTGGAATATGATATTTTCATCAAATTTCATCAAACCTTATATGATATTGGGTCATCTTGCCTTCGAGAACATTGGAAACATTTTTAGGACCTAATTCATTGATCTATGGTGTTTTTTTAATGTAATTTCGGCTCAGGCCAGTCAAAAAATGTAAAAGTCAGATCTGGAAATTACAGAGGTAAAATTGAAAAGGGAAAAGGTAAAAATGATGAATGAAAAGTTTCTTGCATGCCTGAATGATAAAAACATGCCCTTGGGGTGGATAATGATCCAAATTTTGTAATGATTTAAAATTTTTGGCACACCTGGCATTCATCGAACATTTTTCTGTTTGTTGTCCCTTTCTGCAAATCATGAGGTTTTTGTAACAAATTTGATCCCATAAGCATATTCTTTGCTTGGGAAGGAAGACTCCAAGATGGCATGAGGTATATTATGTATTTTGGAGAAATTGTGAATGGTTGGGAGTTGAAAATCATGAGTGAATTTTGAGAAAAAGCTCATTTTCTGAGAAAATCCACCAAAGAACCAGGTTAATGTCTCATTTGTTGGAAAATTCATGCATGTGGGTTGGTTACAAGTGTATAGCCACCACACAGCTCTGAGATTGTTCATGTAACTCTCCCCTGCTATTGAATCTAACAAGATTTGAATTAAATCTATGTTTTTCTTTAGGCAATATGATGTCTGTTATCAATTTTAAATGCCTACAGATAAATTTTAGTGTTCTTGTTGCAATCTTACATTGAAAGTCTTTAGAAATCATACAGGATCTCCATTTCTAGTTGATAGTTCAGTGGCATTTGTAATCTCATACTCAGAAGAGCCTTCATCTGATAAGGAGATAAACAAATTTAAAATCACTTTACCTTCCTTGACTACAGAGATTTCTTGTAAGCCTTTGGGGGTACCTAAGGCATGGTTTGATCATGGATTTTTGTGTTTAATTGAGTTCTTTACTTCAAGATTTTGTGGTGAGTTCTCAAAGATTGTGTGAAGAGTGTAACCTAGTCTTTCATTTATACCTCTCTCGGTTGAAAGAACATCCCGATTATTTTAGGCATTTCATTTGATAATTGTTCATGTATTATACGTGATTATCAAAGATCCGATCTATCTCTAGTTTTTCTTATCAATCTCCCACCAAAAAATCATCCAAAAACAAATATCCTATCATGTACTACCCCTAATTTGCATGTATATACCCACAGAAGATTAAAATCCATTTGCAAAAAGTATGCATATCAGATCAGGATTTCCAATGTCTCTAGTAACCTTTTCCTTGTTTGAGAACATACCCATGTTTTGAGAAGTGACAACTTGTGAGAGTTTCAGATCTAGGGTGTTGATCATGTTTTCATCAAGGCCTCCATCATATAATTTCAAGCAAAGAGAAGGACATCTTCATCTCCTTCACCATTACAAGGTTACAAAATAGGTCCTCTTACCTTGGTCATAAAGGCACAACCTAAAATAGCTAGGACAAGATCAAGTCCTATTGGAGTGCTATCCATTTCTCCACAAACCTGAGTGCTAGTTAGACCATATCCCTGGCTATCAATGACATACAACATGGTCTAAGCTATATTTAAGCTCCATGACATAACTGTGGTGTTGCTCGAGACTCAAAAAGGAGAACAAATTTAGATATCAATAGATGGGACCCATCTACCAACACCTTCCATCTACTAACAGAGGGATGACTGTTACCTTAGAGGATGTATATAGGATTCTATGGCTTTCGATCATCAGGAGCCATTATATCAAGTGTCATCTTAAAATTTTGTGGGTCATATGACTATGTGGTGTTTTGGTCGGCCATGGAAAAGCTGACATATCATAGTGTGAGTATCAGTTATGGTGTGATGTATGTGGCACATCTATAGGAGACTCGTCTATCAGTGTTGATGATGGTTGGTGTCGATTGTTTTTCCCTTCCAGAATCTAGAGGGTGGGAGGTTTCCATGGGCCTTAATGGGAGTCCTAGAATACATGGTGTTTGACAAGGTTTGTTTTTACATGGGCACAACCATACTTTGTTTAGTTCACAGGATTTGTGTGCTTATAGGAGGATACGATGATACGGTATTTGTTGTACCTATATGTTACATTGTTGGGCATATGAGTACATTGTGTGCCTTCATCTTCTTGGTCTACCATGACAAGGGTGGGAGGTGGGTGTATACATGGTAGGATATAGGTAGTGGCTGTGGATTGGAGAAAAGTGAAGGTGGATGGGGTGACTCAGATATAGCATATTATTGGTGGATACTAGATAGCTTGTCACCCGTAGAATTCCTATGGAGGCCATACCTTACTTACCCAAAGTTTATAGGAATGGAGGAGGAGCTGGAGGGTTTATATCTTATGAGATGGATCTAGGGGCACAGGGCTAAGGAGCACAAGGGCATACTTGTAGATCGATTTAGATGAAAAATCATCTTACAACAAGGTGCACCCTAACCATTCCCAAAATTCCATCAAGATGATGTGGAGATACCACTACCTCTTCCACATCTAAAACCACCAACATGAGTGGAGGAGTAGGTAATAGATGAGATGATAGATGATGTTGGGTGCACAACTAGGTATAGGAAGTGGTGGAAAATACAAGGTTAGAGGAAACACCAACCAATCTAGGATAACTTTGATTTGGCCTCTCGTTATCAGTGAGAGAGACAAGTCATGGGTATAGGTTATAGGATTGCATGCCTAGGTGAATTCTTTATAAGAACATGTGGCCACCTTATACAAACACATTAACAGAACATAACATAGGCACATGATGGTGACAAGGACAAGTTATGGGACTACAAGCCCATGTGACTACTTTATAAGCACAAGTGGCCACATTACAAACATAGTTAGGAGTAGCATAGGCACACCTGGTGTCGGGGGACACATGGTTGCCCCTCCTTCACCTCCAAGGGTACATGATGGGATAAAAATATAGGGACAAGGTCTATCATCATAGGTACATGTACCAAGATAGGGTTCATGGCCTTAGGTACATGGACCACTACCACTGGGATAGGGTAAACAAATAGGTATTACAACAATACCACCACCACGGGTGATATTGATAGACCAATACAGAGAGGTTGTGGCTGAGGATAAATATTATGTTGATCATATTCCAGAGCTTGGTCTCCCTATTATCAGCTATGCTACCTACAGAGCTCAGCAGGAAGCTAGTTAGAGGTTCAGATCATAGACCCATAGTGTTGGTAGTTCAGGGAGCCTCCGTACTCATGGGTAGGGCTAGTAAGAGGTGACTAGTGCACCAAAATAGAGGCCAAGTGAGGGTACAGGAGAGAGTGGAAGAGGCATCGGGACCTCTTGGAGAGGATGAGATGATGGAGATTGTTTTTATTTTAATTTATGACTTATATATACCAGCTTCCACACAAAAGAGGCAATTTATATATTAGAATATTTGAGAGACTTATTTATATCTATGTATACAATGTATTGACACACAGACTTTCTAGTATATAGATGATGATATTTATATCTGTTGTGTTTGGTTTCATTTCCATTGTATTGTTATCATGGAAATTAGATGTAGGTATGATTGATGATGTTGAGTTTTGGTTTCATTTCCATTGTATTGATATTATGGAAATTAGATGTGTAGACATGGTGATGATGTATGGTTTGGTTTGGGTTTAATTTCTAATGTATTGATATTATGGAAACTAGATGTAGGCATGGTTGTTGTATGGGTTGGGTTTAATTTCCAATGTATTAATATTATGGAAACTAGATGTAGGCATGGTTTATGTATGGCTTGGTTTGGTTTAAATTTCTAATGTATCGATGTTATGGAAATTAGATGTAGGCATGGTTAATGATGTTTTGGTTTGGTTTGGTGTAAATTTTCAATGTATTGATGTTATGAAAATTAAATGTAGGCATGGTTAATGATGTATGGTTTGGTTTGGTTCACATTTCCAATATATTGATGTTATGGAAATTAGATGTAAGCATGGTTAATAATATATGGTTTGGTTTGGGTTCACATTTCCAATATATTGATGTTATGGAAATTAGATGTAGGCATGGTTGATGATGTTTTGGTTTGGTTGGTTTTAAATTTCCAATGTATTGATGTTATGGAAATTAGATGTAGGCATGGTTGATGATGTTTTGGTTTGGTTTAATTTCCAATGTATTGATATTATGGAAACTAGTTATGGGGTGGGAGAGAGGCTAGGTAAGATAGGAAAAGTCATAAATATCATGTAGGAGAGGGAAAATAATCATTGATCTAACCTCTAAAGACCCCATGCCTTTAGAGTGCTGCCTACATAGCCCTTGCAAAAGGGGCCTCAAGCCGATGTAGTTCTCCCATAAGATAGGGAAGAATAAGATAGTGATAGGTAAGGTAGGTAAGGTTGGGAAAGGTAGATTGGGAAGATAGATTGGGTATTATTGGGTAAGATAGATTGTGGCAAGGTAGTTTGTGGTAAGGTAAGTTGGGTAGGATTGTAAGGTAGATTGTGGCAAGGTAGTTTGTGGTAAATTAATTTGGGTAGGATTGGGTAAGGTAGATTGGATAAGATTGGGTAAGGTAGAGTGTGGTAAGGAAGTTGTGTTGGTAAGTGTATGATGTTATTTGATTTAATGTCTATTGTATTATAGTATTTATGGGAACTAGATGACAGGTATAGGTGTGGGTGAGACAAGAATAGAACCAAGATATCAAAGTTTGATGGTCGCATCCTATTCAAGAAGTGAAAAGTATACAAAGGGGAACCAAAAATAAGTGAAATCATCCATAGTTGGAAGGGACCATAACAGCCATACCAAATAGGATTATGAACATAAACCCCTTGAGATGTTGCATGATTAATAGGGCTATGTGTGAAATAAGTTGCATGATCACAAAGTGTCACATGAGCACCACGCTCCTTAAGTAAATAGGATAAAATAGAAGAGGGGAGGTTGGAGTGGTTTTTATAGTGTAACCTTGTTATGGGATAGCATGTGCCTCCTGCAAGATACCCAAAACCAGCATAAACAAGTCCATGACCAAATTTTATTTTTTTTTTGATTTTTTCTTATGCGTTTTTCTTTTTGCATTCATAGACTGATCAATGCGGAAAGTCTATATTAGGATGAATAATAGTGTCTCCTTGAGGTCTTCATGAAGCTGATCAATGTAGGAAGCTACAAGATAATTTTTGGATAGACTAATTATAACATGTGGCTAGATTTTTATAGTTATCCTTCGAGGGAGTAGTCTACTTATAACAACAATAGAGAGACATAGATGTTTATTTGAGGGAATCATCTATTTGTGAGAAGTTTGAATCAAGGAGTAGAATTTTTTATCCCAAAATTTTTGCATTATTTTGGACTTGTAGTCATGGAAAAGACTATAAAGGAGTATAGGCCTCTTTTATGAAGGTAAAACCATAGCACGAAAAAAATAGTTATTAAAGAGGTGTTTCAAGTGATGAATGACCATGGGATTCCATACTAAAAAGGAAGAAAATTATCCATGAGAATCATTCCATGAGTAGAGACATGGTACTCATATTCAAGATAAGGTCGACTAGTGGTGGATAATCACACAATTCTAGTTGAGTTATTGGTCCTTAAAAAAAAGTTAGGTGGAAGGAAAGGTTCGCTCAAGGGATGAGCATATATGAGACATAAAGTTATGTAGTACTTTATTCAATAATAGAATGGTAGAAGATGCAAGGAATTAAGGGGATCAGTTCAAGTTTACCCTCAAGAGAAGATAAATGAGAAGTTCATGATCCGTAGGTATGGGTGACAATATAAGGTCCATGCCAATCAGAGCAAACTTGCTTCATTTAATTTTCTCCAATTTGGTTACAAAGTTGATTTTCCTTCAGAAAAGATCATTGATCTTGAATGTTTGTTTTTGAATGTGTTTGTCATAGTACGCTTAATGTACTTTTCATATATTCGAGGTGGTCTAGAGCATTTAAATAGTGTTCATCGAGTAGATCAAGTTGTGTCAAGCATTCTTGGCAAAAAGCATCATCAAATAGGATATCTTTAAGATATATACAGAGAGATGGAATTCAGAATTTCGAGAGGTAGGATGACCTTTATACAAAGAAACCAAATAGAAAGGTGTGGTATTGGTAGAGGTGTGAATACTAGTATGATAATCTCATAAGGTGAAAGGAAGGTATGTGTGTTAATCCTTACGTAGTCGTCAACCACTTTCATAAGAATTTTGTTGATAATTTTATTAGAAGATTCAGCTTGACCATTTTCTTGTGGGTAATATGGTGAAGAGAAACTGAGTTGAATACCAAATTTGTCATAGATTTTGTGTAGGGTTTTTTTAATTATTTTCCATTGTCAATGATGAGGCGATGAGGAACACTAAAGAAACAAATGATATGGTGCTTGTTAAATTTGACTATTTTCTCGGATTTAGTACAAATGAGAGGGATAGCTTCCACCCATTTAATGTAATATTGAGTCACCATGATGATCTAGTGATGAAGTTGTGAGGAATTAGGGTTAAGCTCCCCAATGAGATCCAAACCCCACTGAGAAAAGGTCTAAAAGTATCTTATGACTTGTAATGCATGACTAGGAGTATGATGAAGCTTAGCATGTTGTTGAAACTTCACACAATGTTTAACATAGTCACAAAACTCTTGGTTAAGGGTTGGCAAGTAGTATCTGAGTCGAAGGATACATTTTGCAACAAAGAGGCTACTAAAATTTCCCCCACAATTCCCCTCATGAATTTCATTAATAGTGTATAATATTTTAAACCGGTGAGGCATCACAGAGGATAACATCAAATCTATGTTTGTAGATAAGACCTCCCATGATGACATAATGAGAGACATTTTTAGGAAGTCTCATCACCAATCATGAGTGAGATCCAGTGGGTAGGATTGAAATTGAGAGGCATTTAGCAAATTTTTTATAGCAAATGTCACATGGGTCAAGATTCGATGCTACCCAAAAAATTAACACCGGGAATAATATTAGAAGGAAACTACAATCATTGTATTGTGAAAATATTTTTATTCCAAGGTGAGGAAGGTATTTGAGAAGAAATACAAGCCTTGGTATCTATAAATTTGTTAGTGGATCGCTGAGTGACTTGAATGAGGTAGTGATCAAACTTGGTCAAAAGTAGGTGGACATGATGTTTATACTTTTAAAGCTCATCTTTATGATACTGGTAGGAACCATTGACTTGGTTCACAACCAATTGAGAGTCACCAAATATTTTAATAGTTTTAACATCTAGGCTCAATGGTAGTTTGAAAACCTCGACACAAGAGCTTCATACTCGACTATGTTATTTGTGTAGTCAAAGTCTAGTTTAAAGGATAATGTCATAAGCTCACCATCAATAGGAATGAGTATGACCCCCGTACGTCACCCACGGTGACATTTGGATCTATCAAATAATAATATCATTTGATAAACAATATCATCAGAGGAGAGGAAAGTGATAAATTCATCGAGAAAAGAAATATTTGAGGGTTGATTCCTAGAAGAGGAGCATCTACAAGTTGAGCATGATGGTTTGTCCATCAACTCCAAGTCTCAAAGAAGCATTAGCCACGAGTGGTGTGTTGGTGTTGGTAAGGGTGTTGTTTGTATACATGTAATCAAGAGGGCCTTAAGTGTTGGTAAAAACAAACGTTTTGTGATTAAGAAGGTAGTGGCGAATTTTTGTGGCCACAAAGACTAGGGATAAGAAAATATTTTCAATGTGAGTGTACCAAGTTTCATAATCCGTAAGATTATGTTTTATGTAATAAATCACTTGTTCCTCGTGTTGCTCATCATGATGAGTGAGAATGGAACCCAAGGATTGGTCAATAGTATAAATATAAAGGTAAAAAGGTTTATCATATTTAGGTGGAATGAGTTTAAGAGGCTTAATAAGGTAGTTCTTTAACACTTTGAAGGATTTATGACACTCATAATTCTAATGGAAAGAAATGTCCTTTTAAGAGATGGTGAAACAATGCATCATTGGTATGAAATTTGAGAGATGAAGCATCGATAGATTGTAATTTGTCTTGCAAGTTACGAAGCTACAAAAGGTTAGTGCGTGGAGGCATGTCAAGAATTTCCTTGATCTTAATGGGATTAACTTTGATACCCCACAAAGAGATGATGAAACCAAGGATCTTACCTAAGAGAACTGTGAAAATGAACTTCTTTCGTCAAGGTGAACACAATATTAGATAAGGTGGTCAAAGATAACTTAAAGAATGGCCAAGTGTTCGCACAATGCTTGGAATTACCATAAAGGTCATCAAAAAATTCTTCCAATATAGCATGGATGATGTAATGGAATATGTAATTCATAGATGCCAATAGGTAAAGCACCATCATTTTTTAAGAAAAAGGGCATGATGCGATAGTAGAAGATCCAATAAGGGGTGATGAAGGCAATTTTGTGTTGATATTATAAAGGGAGTCATATTTTTTATAACCGAATACCCATCCATAAGTGATAACATCTCATGGATGGTTGTAAGAGCAACTACTAGTTGGTCAATGCTTGATAGAGGAAAGTCATCTTTTGGATAGGAAAGTTTGAATTTGTGAAAATTCAGTGCAAATACAAAGTCCCCCATGGTTGCTTTCATTATAGGAACAATATTAGATACCCATTTTGGATAGTCAATAGGTAGGATGAAGGAAACAGAGAGAAGGCACTGAAGTTCTTCTTTCACAAGAAGAGAAATGCAAGGATGCATCAGAACCAACTTCTGTTTCACAGGATTGGTGTCGTGGTTAGTTATAATATTTTGAAGCACAATATTAGGTTCAATACCTAGCATATCACTATAAGACCAAGAAAATGTTTTGTTATGATCGTGAAGAAAAGAGGTGAAATATTCTTGTTCTATAGAGTCTAAAGATTGGCCTATCTTTAGAATTTGTGGGTCATTTCCTGAGTGTGAATTTTGATTTCTATGGTAGATTCATTCAACATGGTTTATGTGTCAGATGGTAACAACCTTTGAATATAATAATCCACCTTACCTAAATAGGTCAAAATAGAATCATCATCCTAAGATTGACTCGATGTTAATAAAAGGTATATCATCATCGAACATGTTAGGATAAAGAAGAAAAAAGGAAGATGGAACCTAAACATCATGTTGATAGGTAGAGGTCCTAAGGAGATGGTGTTCATGAAAAAAGTTAGGTCAAATGGATTTGGGATCCATAGACTCTGTGGGATAAGGTGGCATGATAGGTGTTTCACTGTTTTCTTTACGTTTTCAAAGTGACAAAACAGATAAGGGTAAAGGCCAAGGAGGAATACCTGTTAAATACTAGTTGGTTGATGATTTGTTGTGCGCATTTTGACTTCTTGATCCACATATGAATGTGAGAGCTTCCTTTGGCTAGGAGGAACTACTTGTAATAGAAAACAAGACCACAAAAAGATAGTTAAATGATATATGACAATGGAATACCTAGTATATACTAATTCGGGAAGTGTGATACTTCCTAATTGCTGTCAATTCACTATTTAAAATAAGTTAATGTGAGAAAGAAACAAATTCCTAGTGTAGTTGATATGATTTAGGTATCTCATTCAAGTACAATAAGTAAATCTCAACATAATAGGCTAGGCTATGGTCAGATCAGAAAGGTAGGTAGTTGGCAGGGTGTTGGAACTGATCAGGGTAAGATTCTTGGTTATTTAGGTCAACTGGTGAGATGAATGTTAGGTATGTTCATGGTCAAGGTATAAAACATAAAGAACAATGTTATTCTAGTGTAACCAATAATGGCTTAGGCAGTAATGGCGATGGATAGGTTTTGGGCTATTTAGGTCACTTGGTAAAAGGTTTTTTTGGCTTTGTTCTCGGGTATCCGGCCGATATGGTTTGGAGTGAAAGGAACTCAATGAAATATGGTTGGGGGATTGAGTTGGAGATAAACAGAGATGGAAGGGTAGAGAGGGAGGTAGGTAAAGGTCTTAGGTATGCTCGAGGTGGGTAATAGGCAAGAATGGGTGATTTGATAATGTGGGTAGAAGAATGACTCGATCTACCGGTGGGTATGAGGTGTAAAATGGACATGCAAGGTATGAACTGATAACAAAAGTAATAAAAACCTATACATTGAAATAGACTATGTTGGAAGAAAGTATACTTACTGTGATGTAGATTTAGATGGCTGAATGGAGGTGGTCTCTTGATCAGAAGAATGGTGTTGGATATCGTAGCAGTAGGCCTCCTGGAATGATTTTGTGATTGCAATGCATCCAAAATCTATCCCGTGATAATCTCGATGTCTAGATATGTGAAAGGATGTTGGTTTTGCTTTCATGCAGCTCTGATCTCCTTTTCTTGATCTTAGAATGTGCCAACCCAAAAACAAGGTTGTTTAGGTGAATAAATGGTAACCGATGATGGTTCTGGATTGGACCAGGTGTCGGTTTTGGGTGATCGGTGTTAGTTAAGGTGGGATTCCCTAGGTTTACTAAAATTGGCAGATCTCACCTCTTTTAGCTCAAGTTCATTCCTTGATCCGTAGATTTGGAATAGATGTTATGTTTTTTATGAGCGGGAAGGTAGTTAGGGATATTTTAGGGATTAATTTTAGGATTAGACCAAATCTTAGCTCATTAAGGCAAGTAAGACTTAGTTATTATTAGTTATGGAAACATGCCAAGAATAGGTCTAGGGTGAGGTGGCTGGATGAGGTGTCTAGGTGAGGTGTCTAGGTGAGGTGGTGGGGTAGAAATTAGGGTAATTAGATATTAAATATTGTGAGGATATATATTAATTTAATTAAATTAATGGTGATGTGGGGTGGAAGGGGCCATGGTTAGATGAGTATGATTGAGCTGGTTATTTGACAAAGGACTAAGGGGAGTGTGACCCAATTTTGGTGTCTACAATAGGTGAGGAAGGTAGGAAAGGATTTTTCATCTTCTACGAGGGTGATTTAGGCCTTCGTAGGAGAAGGATGATTAGAAAATCCAATTCCAAAATGTTCGATGTGTTTCTTTGTGGTGTTTGGTATGAAAATGTGACAACCTTATTCATAATTACCAAAGCTAAAGCCTTTATAGACGCAATGGTGAATAAAAGTAAGTGTGAATCTGTGTTTGGTGAGGTAGGAGATGTCAAATGAAAAAGGTCTTGTTTGGAAGGGAGGTTCAATAGAATAATAGGAAGTGTCGATCCCCTTATAGGTTAGGTTGGTGTGAAGGTGGAGAGGGCTGTATGGTATGACATCTCCTATATGATGATCGTAATGTGGGTGATGGTGTATTTTTCCATACTCCTGAGGAGTAAAGAATGTTTCGATGTTGAGGAGGTGGTATTCTACAAGTGAAAGGTGTTAAAAATGTCTACCAAGGGGTTTGTGGTAGCTACTTAGATAACATGTATAGTTGAACAATATGAAGTCTAAGAATATGGGGCATCAGTAGAGGGTGGAATAGGAGGGTCAGTAGGTGGGTTAGATGAGGAAAGTGAAGCGAAAGAATTAGTAGATATGGTAGATGCCTTTACCGGGATTAGAACATCGTTTGAACCGTAAATCATATTACAGGTTTTAAAGGGGAGGGATTTTCCTGAATGGTGTAAGGTTCCCCTTCATATTAAAATTTGAGGAAACAATGAAGGGTGGATGGTATACAAGCCATGCCAAAATCTAGGCATGACCTAGTAACATGATATACTAGAACTCTCCTTAGAGAATGTAGAATAGTTTGAGAATAGTTCGGGGACCCATGTGGATGTGGAGGACAATAGTGCCAAGGGTAGTGGTCATGACATCATTAAAATATTGAAGTATGATGGGGTTGTTAGACATATAATTAGGTAGTATGCCTATTTTTTCGTAGGCACAAGAATAATTTATGTTGATATTGGTGCCCCCATTAATCATAATGTGTTTAACTCGAATATCATTAATGTAAGTGAAGATGAAAAGAGCGGGATCAAGATCATCAAGTTGTGAAGGGTAAATCTCTTATTTGTAGAAATTAATGAAATAACTTGATGAGGGGAAATGAGGGCAGCGATAGGTGAAGTATCATTTGGTGGAACCTTGATGTATTTTATGACCTCAATGAAGGCTTGACGACGAGAATTAGAATTTTGAATCAAGTCATATAAAGACATCTTTAACGAGGACTAGTGAAGCTTTTTTATCATTAAATGATGTGTAAACCCATAAGAAGTAGGTGATGTCATCAATGATGGTTATCTTAGGGGTAGGTTCAAGTGTAATGGTAGGTGAAGGTGAACTATAAGGGTTACCAACTTTTTCATTTTCTTTATCTCGCATGTGTTGTGACCGAGTGGCTACATGCACCATGTTAATTTCAAAGATAGGAGGAGGAAAAGAGGGTTGTTTAGGCTTACCTTTATCCCTAGGTGGAAGTGAAGGTAAAGGTTGTAGAATAGGTTTGGGGATAGGTTGTGTGGAAATGGGTGAAGAAATAATGGAATCCTCCTCCAATAGATCATCTTCTTTGAAGAGACCATCAGAATCGCAAAGTTGAAGGAGAATTTTTTAAGCACCTTAAAATCTAGACATCATTCCCTAGTGAGTGATGATAAGTGTAAAATTTTTTGTCATAAAACTCTACAAATTTAGGTTTGAGAGGATCATAAGGCTTGATAGGTGGAAGTGATATAACAAATGTCTCTAACAATCGAGCAAGGATGTTAGAGTAGGATCCTGCCAAAGGATCACAATGAGAGGTCAAGGTTTTCTTGGGTGAAGGGGTAGGTGACATTTGTGAGGAGGGTGAGGTGAGAGATCACATTGGTGTAACTAATTTTTTGGTAGGTAGTGAAGGTTTGGTTTTAGGTTACACCTTCTTGGGTAAAGAGGGAGGAACAACGTGGTAGGGCAAAGGAGACTCAAAAGGTGTAGGTATCCAAGTAAGCCAAGGAAAAAGTGTGGGTGTTGGAAAGAGTGAGGGTAAAGGTAGTGAAGAAGGTGTGGGAAGAATGGGATATGAAGGCAAGGGTATAGGTTGTCTCACTTTGTTTTTTCCTTTGTAAAGGGGTAGGTTAACCAAGGTTGAAGGATGTGGGACCAATATTGATAGTAGAGGTGAAAGTGAGTGAGAAGGTGTGGGGAATGTTGGGTTGTAATCCCTAAGAGGTTAGGTTTTAATTTTAGGTGTTGGAGTAGATTTTGTAATTGGTAGTGAAGAAGTTGACAAGTCTAGCTTCACAGGGGGTGTAACATACTTGGTACTAGTAAAACCCCTAAGGTGGTAGTATGTTTTCTAACAGATGGAGGCTTGAGTGAAGGAGGTGCTAATGACGAAGGGGCCAATACCACCATTTTATGCGTAATATCCTTAGTCACATTGAATATATTTGGATCTATAGTCAAGGTATCAAGGAGGAAATTTGTATTTGTGGAGATGGGGATTCTAAGGCATCCCCATAGTGTGGTGTAATAGACGTAAACCAAGTGGTCAACCAATCAATAGAAGGTTTTTAGAGTAGATGAAGAGAATGAGGGCTTGGTGTTAAATCCCATGAAAAAATTTGAGGCCCATAAGACAAGGAAGGTGTTATCCTCGATTCGGTGGGTAAGAGTGAGGTAAGAAGAGTGATGGGATCTTTGAAGACCTTCGGAGAGGTATCACTAATAAGAAGAGTAGATAAAATTAGGTCCTTTATGAATTAAGGAGAAGGAAAATTTGGTAATGTAGGCTTTTGTATAGGTATAGCAGATGATAAGGTGGGTTCCTCTATGGGTAGAAGAACAGGTAAGGTGGGTTCCTCTATGGGTAAAGGAACAGGTGAGGTAGGCTCCTCTATGAGTAAAGGAATAGGTGAGGTAGGCTCCTCTATGAGTGAAGGAATAGGTAAAGTGGGTTCTTGTTTAACCTAATTCTAGATGTGTTTCTTTGAATGTTGACGAAACAGATAAGGGTAATGGGCTAGGAGGAATACCTATTGAGATGTTGGTTATAGGTTGTTGTGCGCGTATGACTTCTAGATCCATAGATGATCATGAGAGCTTCCTTTTTTGCTTGGAGGAACTACCTAAAATGGAAAAAATAGCACCAAATAAAAGTTAAACAATATATGTAGTGGACTGCCTAGCATGTGCTAGATCCGGAAGTGTGATACTTCCTAGATGGATGTCAATCCACTATTTAAAACAACTTAATGCTGATAATAAAGAAATCCTACTATAGTTAAAATGATTTAGGTATCTCATTTGTCTACAATAAGTAAATTTTTCACAACAGGCTAAGCTATGATTGAATCTAAAGATCAAGGTCTCTGTCAGGGTACTATTACTATTAAAGGTAAGATTTTGGGTGGTTTTGGGTATTTGGTGGAGGTTTAGAAACTTTGTTCTTGATTCTGGATAAAGACACGAGACTAATGTCGGTCTACTATGACCGGTGTGTGCTTTAGGTTAACAAGCGACTATTGTGGATAACCCACATCGGTATGGTCGAATACAAGAAACTCAATAGAAACTTGGTTGGGTGATAGATCTGAGGCTAGCTGAAAAGGAAGGGCAAAGGTAAGGTTTATGTGGATCCTGGATATGCACAGGAATGATTAAGATCCAGGTATGGGTAGTGTAAGGGTATGGATAAAAAGATGGTCAAGTTTTCATGGAGGTAGATGATGGGGGAATGGAAATGAGAGAAAAATATAATAACAAATGTAAAAGGATCTACCAAATGATGAATAGATGAGTGCTGGTTAACAAAACTTATTGTTTGTATGGGCTTGATGCCTAGTTGGTAATGGTGGGTGATCAAATGGAATGAACTTGGTGTAGTGTTGGTGCTTCCCGGATGCTCCCGTGAAGGAAAATGGCTATGTGATTGCTTCAGGTACTGGCTATGGATGCTCTGATGTGTGTACGGATGCTGGTTCTACTTGCATGTAGCTCTGGTTTTGTCACTTGTTCTTAGAAGATGTGATTATCTCTCAGAAATGTGCCAACCTCAAAATAAGGTTTTTTTGGGGTTAAATGGTAACTCTAATGGTGGTTCCGGCTTAACCGGTGGTGGTTAAGGGTAACCAGTGTCATTAGGGGATTTCCTAGTTTACTAAACTAGGTATATCCCCTTGATTTTCTGGGATCTCATTTAATTTTACTCCAGTGAATTAGCATGGAAAATTCCTTCTAACGGTGGGAATGTGTTAGAGGAAATGTAGGCATTGATTTTTAGGGTTTGGGTAGGTCTTAGTTAGTTATGGAAACTTACTAAGAATAGGTCTTAGGGGTGAGGTGGCTAGATGAGGTGGATATGTGTGGGAATTATCCCAATTAGGATATTTAAATAATAAATATTGTGAGGATAATGAATTAATTTAATTAAATTAATATTAGTGTGGGATGAAAGGAGCCATGGTTAGGTGAATTTACTCAAGGTGTTTATTTGACGAGGACAAAGGGGAGTGTGACCTAATTTTTAGTGTCTACATTTTGCCCCTTTTTGGTGTGTAGATTTTATTGGTAAGCGATGTTGACAAAAATAAGATGTGATTACCCCACATGTGGGTGAAGGTGACCCCTTCAAACCAGAACCGATGAGGCAAAAGGAAGAATCAGTGAGTGGTTTGATAAAAGGTGAATGTGATGAAGAAGAAGGTGGGGTAATGAGTAAAAAAAGGGGAAAAGGTCCACTCGGGTAATCTAGGTAATGGGTTAGGGTCAAAGGTAGTGATAGTCAAACACACACACATATAAACTGCAACATGGTACCAGTTGAAGAGCAGGAAAAATTGACATTGTCTAAGGTCGATAGGTTTATCCAAACAAGGTTGAAGTGATTCCAGTATCTAAGGTATAGGATATGGTTAGGAAACACAATGTAGGTTAGGTGTAGGAATGTTTAGGTATGTTCTAGTACACCAAGGGTTGGGTCAGGATAAATGGTCATGGCAAGAGGCAAGGTAAGGTCATTAGGTCAACCACGTAGGTAACAGTGTCATAAGGTATAGTGGGAACATGGGGTCAAAGGTCACTAGTGATGGTCCAGGTCCAAATATCTAGGTCACGGATGGGTAGGGCCAAGGTATGGGTAAAATAATGAGTCCCTAAAAGAGGATGAGGGGAGGTAGTAAATGATAAGGTAAATGATAAGGTTTGTTTGGGTAAAGGTCACGGCTGAAGGCAAGGTAAGGTTGTAAGGCTAATCATTATGGTAACATCATCGCAAGGTAGAGTGAGTGCATAAGGTCGATGGTCACCCCAAGGGGGCTAGTGTGGGTAGATGGGTATAGCATAGGTAAAGCCATGGGAGAGGTAGAAATATGCCCCACCCGGTGGTAAGAGCGAGTGATGAATGATGAGGTGAGGAGGGTGAGGTGAATGGTCACGGTAAGTGTTGGGTGAGTGAAAAAAGAGTGATGGGTGTAGGTAATAGGGTGAAATTATGGGCAATGTGGAAGAGAGGGTGATCGATGCCGGTCAAGGGTAACCGACCATGGTAAGGTAGGGCATGTGACCGATGCTGGTGAAGGTAAAACCGGCATCGGTTAGGTCGGAGATGTTATAAAAAAGAAAAATTCCATGTTTTTCGGAATCATTTGTCTTATGCGAACTAGAGGAAAATGACATGAGAGAGAGGGAAATTTTGAAAGTGAGAGAGAGACTAGAGACTAAGTTGGTGAGCCATGTAGTGGGTAAATTGTGGTGGAGAGGTGGGTCCATGAGATTAGATTGGTTGATTTTATTGGTTGGAGGAGGTGAGGTGAGATTGGTGATGGAAGAAGCCGGAGAGGGATCGAGTGAGCCACTTGTAGGCAAAAGCGTAGACGTTACATGCCACCATGGTGATGAAAAGCATGATGAGGTAAGCATCAAACCCTTTCTATGTTTTGTGAGATAGAGTAGGTGAGAGGTGGGTGGTGAAAATTGGGTTTGGGGAAAATGAAATTTGAAATGTGGGAGGGTGAATTGGGTAGAAGGAGTGGGGAGAGAGGTAAGTGGGTGAATAGGAGGTGGGATGGGGTTAAAGGGAAGTGTAGGTGAGAATGGGTGGGTAGAAGAGTTAGGAGAGGGAGTTTTTCTAGAGGGGAGGGTTTAGGGGTCATGGATTTCACCATGATAGTGGACTGGCATCGGTTGGGGTTAGCCAATGTCCGTAGGGTCAAACCAGTATTGATCACAAAATAGGTGACCGATGTCAGTTTAAGGGTGACTAGGGTTGGTTAGAGATAATCAGAACCAGTTGGGTTTTGGAGAAAAAGGGGCCAAAAGGGCCCTAGGTCGAGTGGGTGAGATAGGGAAGGGTAGAATAGGGTGTGTTGGTGAAAAACCTAATGTAGGTAGGGGTAAAATGGGTATGGGGAAATGATAGTGGGTGAGGGGGGGGGGGAGATAGAAATGTGATAGGAAGGTAGGTTGGGAAGAAAGAAAGAGGTGAGACAAGTGGGTATAGGTGAGGTGTCGAGGGTGAGTGTGGGTATGATCAATGTAGATTAATTTGATGTTTGTATTAGATGCAGGGGAGAGATCAGCTATGGATGAGAGACAAGGTGCCACCCCTACTCTTGAGAGTGCGAGATGCAGTGACAGTTGAGGAGTGGTGGAATGGAGGAGGTGGGCCTAATTGGGGTTTGATGCTATTGGTATGCATTCTAGAAGTGAGTCGATGGTCACTCTCATCGATAGATGGGATTCAATGACCAACATGTTCCACCTACCGATGGGTGAGATGATAATCACCTTGGAGGACATGTTTAGGATCCGTGGTTACCGATACTGGGGACGTAGGTGTACTTGATCTCCTCCAAGGCCTCGAGGAGTTGATGCTAACAATGTTTGGGGAGGGACTGGTAGACATGATGTTCCATAGTGCTAGCTTGAGTTATGGGGGGATGTACCTAGCCCATCCAGAGGAGACGAGGCTAGTTATTTTATTGATGGAGGTAGTGTGCTATTTCACACTGCCGGATGCAGAGGGTGGGAGATTTTCCCGCTCCCTGATGGGGGTTTTACATGACATGGTGATGGATTGGACCTACTTTTCCTGGGTGCTAACATTCCTGGTGTAGTTATATAGAGAGTTGTGGGCATATGGGTATCTCGTGCAAGTTTAGCCTATGTTACACCTTTTTACTACACTATGGGCCTATGAGCACATAGTTTATGTGCAACCAGTGGGTATGCCCCGAGTATATTCCTTTCCACTGAGATTGGTTAGGTGGGGTATAGGTGATGGGTGCCTGTGATTGGAGAGCATTGATCAAATAGGGATACACATGATGTAGCTTATTACAAGCATCTATTAGAGGGATTATCGAGTGGACATCATATGGAGACCATATGTGGGTTATCCCTCATATAGACGGATGCATGATGAGCTAGATGGCCTCCAGCTGCTAAGATGGATAGAGGGGTGCCATGCCAGGGAGCACGAGATGATCCTAGTTGACAGGGTTAGACGGCAGTTTAGGCTGCTATAGGACATACCTCCACCCTTCCCGCAGTATAGGAGAGACGACGTGGAGAGGCCATTACCTCTACCATATCCGACAGTGCCTACAGGGCAAGAGGAGCAAAGTGATAGACTAGTGGATTGATGATTCCAAAGTGATGGATAGATACAGATAGTGGTGGGTGGCTCATTTACGAGTAATACCACCCATGCTAGGGCAGCCGAATTTAGCCACTATCACGGTGTAGAGAGATGCCCTACAAGGGTAGGTGGTGACCCTGATTACCTAGTTGGGGATGGTGCAGGGGTAGTTAGCCAATTCCAAGGCAGAGGTGGCTGAGTTGCATACACAGGTGGCCAGTCTTTAGGCCCAGATGGCCCAGGGTGGAGATGGGGTGGTGATGATGGTCAAGTGGCCCCTATGGCACAAAGTTACAGGCCAATTAGCCATGGCACATGCAATATTGAGGCCTTACAGGCATAAGGGTAAGGTCCGATGGCACCATGATAGGCACCGGTCGATTAGGGTCCAGTTCAAAGGTAGGGGTGGGACAGGTCCCATGCAGGTAGGTACAGGTCGAGGTCGATGGGACCACCATAGATAGTACCCATATCTAGGTTGTGGGAGGTGAAAGATGAGGCCCGGTATTATCAGGACCAACTAACGGTGGCATGGATAGATTGTCTATCGTGAGTACAGGCACAACAGCCTCTAGTGAGAGGACCCAGTCACACACCCATAGCATGGAGAGTACAGAGGGCCATCGAGCCCCGAGACATGGTCAAGGTGAGGCCACCATTTCATGGAGGCCAGCTCCAGTTGATGCACCAACAAGGACCCAGCCACCACCTATGATGGGTGGGGAGATGTTAGCATGTCATCAAATAGGAACCGAGGAGGCAGAGGGGACAAGTGAGAAAGATATGGAGGATGTCCACCGAGATGATGCCTGATATATGGATCTCAATTTTGATGTAGTTTTATTTTTGATATATACCAGCCTTCATGCCGAGAGTTTTTATACTTTTGATCATATACCGGCCTGTGTGCTGAAGAGAGTGAGGATGTACAAGAGTTTTGTATTTTTGATCATATACCGCCTGCATGCCAAAGATGGTGAGGCTGTATATGAGAGTTTTGGAGAGATACATTTTATTTTATATTCATGTATATTGTATGGACATCCATATTTATATGATGAGATGGATGATTTGATGTTGATAGACTGTGATTGTTTATGCATAGATGGATGAGTGATAGGTGTGTTAGGCATGGTTGAGTCAAAGTTGGAGTGTTAGGAATGATGGAGTCAAGTCATACAGGCATGGTTGAGTCAAGTTGGTGTTAGGCGTGATGGAGTCAGTCATAGGCATGGTTGAGTCAGGTTGGTGTTAGGCATGATGGAGTCAAGTCATAGGCATGGTTGAGTTAGGTTGGTGTTAGGCATGATGGAGTCAGGTCATAGGCATGGTTGAGTCAGGTCATAGGCGTGGTTGAGTTAATTTCTGTTTTTGATATGATGGGAAAGAAATGATGATGAATGCATATGTTTGGGTTTAATTTGTGCTATGTATGGTAACATGGATCATGTTGGTATGATCGCATGTAATGTAGGATTGTGGTAAATGTGATGTATTAGTTTCTACTTATTTGATGATAAATTGGAAACTAACTAGAGTAGGATGTGACTAGAACAGGTAGCAAATGGCAAGAGGTGAATGGGTGTGAATGGGAAAAGCTAAAGAAGGTGGTGATGATGATGGTCGAGCTAACCTCCAAGGGCCCCATGCCCTCGGAGTGCTGCCTACATAGCCCCGGCGAAAAGGGGCCTCAGACCAATGTAGTTCTCCCATAAGCTAGGGAAGAATATGAGGAGGTATGAGAATGAGTTGGTAGGTTTTAGGCATGATTTGGGTTTAGGTCCGTTAGGTGTGGGTGAGTTATGGGAAACTTGGTATAGGTGATTTCAATTATGGTAGAAGAAGAAGATTACCCAAAGGTAATCATCAAGGACCAAGTCTTGTATAAGGTAATCAAGATGTAATAAAGAAGGTTAAAAGATAAGAGGGGGCAAGAAATATTCTTGATTGGTGAGGATCATAACTGGTGGACCATACCATAGGTAGGCTAGTGAACATGAGACCCTAAAGACTTTACATGAGTGATTATCCTAAAGGTGAATAATAGGCACATGATCACCAAATGTCATAGTTCCAAGAGGTCCCTTGAGGTGGTAGGAAATGGGAGTGTAAATGGTGAGAGGGATGAAAGGTGGTTAATTTTTATATGGTATGAGGTAGCATGCTCTTTGGGAAAGAGATCCAAGGTCACAATGGGCAAGTCCATGACTAAAAGGATTTCTATTTTGACTGATATTTGAGATAGACTAATCAATGTGGGAATTCTATATGGGATGAGGAAATTAACTCCTTGAGGTCTTTGTGAATCTGATCGATGTGGAAGCTTCAAATCTCTCTTCTCTCTCTTTTTTTTAAGAGCTTTACATAGTTGTCCTTCGAGGGAGCAGTCTATTGATAGTAGCAATTGTAGAGAGAAAGATGTCCTTTTGAGGGATTCATATTTTTATTGGAAGTTTGACTCAATGAGTGGGATCCCATGTGAGGTATTTGAAGTCATGGAGAGGACCAAGGTGAAGAATGGGATTCTTGTTCAGAAAGAAGGGTGAAATGACCATGGGATCTCATCTAAAAGAAAACAAAAAGTATCCATGAGAATCATGCTATGTGCAATGTTGTGGTACACATATTCAAGAGAAGATAACAAGTGATAGGTATGCACATGATTCTTGTTTAATCATTGGTGAGGTGTAAGAAGTGGATAGCGCTCAAGGGATGAGTATGGAAAGAGGTAAAAGGTGAGGTAGGACTAAAAGTCAACAATAGAATGGTGAAGATGCAAGGCATTAAGGGGCTCAAGTTTGGGTTTACCATCGAGTGAAGATAAACGATAAGCACATGATCCATAAGTATGGGTCATGATGTATGGTCCAAGCCAATTAGGAGAAAATTTTCCCCATTTACTTTTTTTTGCTTTGGTTACATGTTGATTTTCTTTCAAGACAAGGTCACCAACTTGGAAAGTTTGGTCATGGAAACATTTGTCGTAGGCACGTTTGATACATTTTTGGTAAAATTGAAGATGGTCAAGAGCATTAAGATGGTGTTCATCTAATAACTCAAGTTATGCTAAATGGTCCCAACGAAATGCATCATCATTGAGCATGTCATGAAGAGAAATTTGGAGTGAGGGAATCTAGACTTTGAGAGGTAGAACAACCTCTGTACCATAGACCGAGAGAGAAAAGGAATAGCGGCAATGGAAGTGTGAATACTAGTGCGGTATGCCCACAGAGAAAAAGGAATGCGTGTATGCCAATTCTTCCCAGTATCATTAACCACTTTCATGAGAATTTTGTTCAAGGTTTTGTTAGTGGATTCAGCTTGGTTGTTGGTTTGTGGGTAATAAGGTGACGAGAAACTTAGCTAAATGCCAAAAGCGTTGCAAAGTTTTTGTAATGTTTAATTTTTGAATTGTTTTCCATTATCAGTGATGAGGTGATGAGGAACACCAAAGTGACAAATGATGTGATGATTGATGAAATCACATATTTTCTTGGCTTTCATGGAGATGAGTGGTATGGCTTCAACCCATTTTGTGTAGTATTCGGTAGCGGTGATGATCCATTAATGTCGTTGGGAAGAATGGGGATTGATCTCTCCGACAAGATCCAAACCCCATTGAGAAAAGGGCCAAAGGTCACGGGTGACCTGTAAGGCATGACTGGGTGTATGATGAAGGTTGGCATGTTGTTGGCATTTTACACAATGCTTGACATAATCACAACAATCATGGTTAAAGTTCGGCTAAGAATAGCCTAGGCGAAGAATACACTTAGTAATAGCGAGGCCATCAAGTGACCTCCACATATGCCATCATGAACTTCCTGGATGGTATAAAGGATTTCAAAATCGTAAGGCATTGCAAGAGAATACCATCAAAGCCACACTTATAAAGGAGGCCACCCATGATGACGTAATGAGAGAACTTTTGAGGAAGGCATGTTGTCCATTACAAGTGAGATCGGGAGGTAAGATGGAGAGAGAAAGATAGTCAGAGTATTGTTTATACCAAAGGTCACTTGAGTCGGGGGCAGTGGTTCCGATAGAGTAAACATCGTGAGGTAAATAAGAGGGTGATTGGATTCATTGTATGGTGACAAAGATTTTAGAATCAGCGGGTGAAGTGAAGGGATTTAGGAGGCCAAGCAGGCCATGGTATCTGTAAATTTGTTGGTTGAACAGGGACGGTTTGAAGGTTATAGCGGTCAAAGGTGGTCAAGAGTGTGTCTACGTGATGTTTATAATTTTGAAGTGTCTCATTACGACATTGGTATACACCATTGAATTTCTTTACAACCAATTAGGAATCACCAAAGATGTCGATGGATTTGACATCCAAGGCATAGGTAGCTCAGAGATCTAATACGAGCCCTTCGTATTCAAGCAATATTATTTGTACAATAAAAATTTAGTTCAAAAGACAAAGGCATAGGTTCACCATCAAGTGGAATGAGGATAACACCAGCCCCCCCCCCACACCGACACTTGGAACCATCGAAGAAGAAGAGTGTCATTTGGTAAGTGGGTTCATCCAAGGAAAGGGTAGCGATTGACTCATCGTAAAAGTCAAAGTTAGAGGGTGGGCCCAGAAAACAGTGCATCAACCAATTTTTGGTGATATCCTAGCCCTTGATGGAAGTTTTGATGAATTAATGCAAGGTTGAGGTTGGCCACAAGCATAAGCTAGCATGTGACATGTTGATCTTGGTAAGGTTTGGCATACATGAAGTGCAAGGGATCAGTGTTGATCACAACATAGGTTTTGTGGTTGAGTAGGTAATGGTGAAGTTTTGTGGCAATGAAAACTAGGGCTAAGAAAAGTTTTTGGGGTAGGTGTATCAGGTTTCATAGTCCAAAAGAGTATGGCTTATGTAATAAACTACCTTTTCCCTATGTTGTTCATCGCGATGAGCAAGCATGGCCCCCAAAGAGTGATTGGTAGCTGAGATGTATAGGTAGAAAGGTTGATCACCTTTAGGTGGAATGAGTACAGGGGGTTGAATAAGCTATTTTTTAAGGCCTCAAAAGATTTGTGGCAGTCATCATCCCATTTAAAGGAGACATCCTTCTTAATAAGGTGATGAAATGGTTAACACCGATCGAGATAATTGTGAAATGAAATGGTAAATAGACTGTAACTTACCTTGCAGGCTACGGATTTTTCTAAGGTTAGTGGGTGGAGGAATTTCTAGAATGGCCTTGAATTTAGCAGGGTTAACTTCTATACCACGTAGGGAAACAATAAATCCCAAGAGTTTTCCTGAGAGGACCACAAAGACACACTTCTTGGGCTGAAGGTGAATGCAATATTTAATGAGGTGGTCAAAGATGGTTTTTAGGATGGTGAGGTTCTTGGAGTGGCATTTAGATTTGGCTAGGAGATCATCCACGTAATCTTCCAATATACGATGCATGATGTCATGGAAGATATAATTCATAGCCCACTGATATGTGGCACTAGCATTTTTAAGGCCAAAAGGCATGACTCGATAGTAGAAGGTCCCCTAAGGGGTGATGAATGTGGTTTTGTGTTGATCTACTAGGGCAAGCAAGATTTGGTTATAACCCAAGAATCCATCCATGAGTGATAGCATCTTGTGACCAGTGGTAAGGTCAACCAACTGGTCAATACCAGGTAGGGGAAAGTCATCTTTTGGGCAAGCTAGATTGAGGTCACGAAAATCTATGCAAATGTGGAGTCCCCTTGTTGTCTTAGTGATAGGGACAATGTTAGAAATCCAACGAGGATAATCAATGGGAAAGATGAAGGAAACAAAAAGAAGGCATGAAGTTCTTCTTTGATGAGAAGGGAAATGTGAGGGTGCATTTTCCTCGCTTTTTTTTTTACAAGCTTGACATTTGGAATGGTTACGATATTATGGACCACTATGGTGGGGTCAATACCGGGCATATCATGTAAGACCAAGGTAAAAGCATGGTCATGATCTTTGAGAAAAGAAGTGATGGATTCCATTTTAGCAACATCTAAAGATTGCTTGATCTTTAAGATGTGCAAGTCATCTTGAGTATGAATGTTGATTTTGATAATCGATTTATTCAACATGGTTTGTGTCTCATATGGTAACAATTGATGAATATATGAGTCTTCTACACTAAGGTAGGTGAGTATAGATTCATCATCCTGACATTAAATGATTTTAATCAAATGTGTATCGTCATCGATCATTTTAGGATACATGCAGGGAAGAGAGGAGGGATCCTCACCCTTGCGTTGATAAGTTAGAGGCCCCAAGGAGATGGTGTTTATGAATTTTTTTTTTAGGAGGAATGGATTCTGGGTCCATCGACTCCATTGGTGAAGGTGGTGATGGTGGTGAAGAAGGTGGAGAAGGGATGATGTCCTCGATGAGTTCAAATGAGCCTTGGTAGGTGGTTCAACAAAGATGATACCACTATGGTCATTATGTTTGTGGGTAGTACATGGAATAATAGTATGGTGACATTTCTCATAAAATCCAAAACAAAACCCTTCCACACACATCGGTGCAAGAAGGTGTGGGAAAAATGGCGATTGGTGTGTCATTGGAGGTTGGTGGAAAATGGGCAAAGTTTATGAGTGGTTTCGGTGTTTAAGTTATAGTATTAAGTCCCCCATAGGTTAGATTGGTACGAAGGTGAGGAGGACCATAAAGGATGCATTCTTCTATGTGGTGATCATAGCGAGGGTGTTAGTGAAGAATTTCATACTCTTTTGGAGTAAGGAATGTGTTGACACTATATAGGTGATACTCCCCCAGAGTGAGGAATTGAAAAATGCCCTCCAAGGGATCGGTGGTTGGTATGTGGGTAGCTGGAATAGATGATGTGGTAGAGGTCAGATCAAGGGTAGAACTAAAGAATTAGGAGGCCAATGGTTTGGCTGTGGAGGTTGTGGTGGTAGGAATGAAGGATGTAGGTGTGGTTAAGGTAGTGGTTGCACTAGTGAGGAGAGGTGTAGGTGACATGGCATTGGTTGTGGAGGTAGATGCTTTGATGGGTATGAGCACGTCATTGGGTTGGTAAAGCATGTTGTAAGTTTTGAAAGGTTATGGGTCATCTGGAATGGTATAGGTGCGTCCTTCATGCTCGAACTTCACACAACGATAGAAATTGGAAGGGACACAACCCATGACACGAATCCAAGTTACGCCAACAATAATTTATATTGAAATTCCCCCTCCAAGATGTAAAATAACTTTGGAATAGTGTGGGGGCCTACACAAACGTGGAGGATGACAATGCCTAGTGTAGAGGTGATAGCATCATTGAATGAATGCAACATGACAATATGTTTATGCATGCAATTGTCAGGTATGTACATTTAAGTGAATGCATGGGATGAAATGATATTAATGCTAGCACCCCCATCAATCATGACATGTCATACGCGTATATCATCAATGTGGAAAGAGATGAAGAGAAATGGGTCTGGATCATTTGTTTGGTGTGGTGCAATCTCTTCCTTTGAGAAGCTAAGGGAGGCTACTTGGTGAGTAGGTTGAGGCATGGATAAAGGTGGAAATTTTGTGAGAGAGGCTACATGATGGGGTGTGATAATGGAGGCTACGAGTGTAAGGTCATTGGGTAAAACCTCAATAGATTACAGGACCTCTATGAGATCTTGATGATGGGATTCCAAGGTTTGGATGAGGTCATATAAGGACATTTTGAGGGGGGATTGTTGTATTTGTTTGAGCATCATGCGGTGTGTGACCCCATTAGAAATAGGATACATGGGGCCACGGATAGTGATTTTAGGTGTAGGTGTAGATGGTATGTTGGGTATATGATTGGTTAGTGAGTCAGTTTCCTTTCCTTACCTTTATCCTTCGAGCATTGGTAGTAATATGGATCATGTTGATCTGAGGTGGGGAGGTAGGTGAGGTAGGTGAGCCATGAAAGGTATGGAAACACAAAGGGAAAAATCCCAATGGCGGGAAGGAGCCTTGTGAGATGAGCTGGGCACATCAACATTTGGGTGGAGGTTTGGCGAGGTCATTGATGTAAACCATGTTAATTTCAAATCTCGGAGGTGGTTCTAGGAGCTATGGGGGTAAAGGTCCAGTCGTTGAGTAGGTAGTGAGGGAAGAGTTGTGGGAATGGGTGTTGGTGAAATGGGGTCCTCATCAAGAAGGTCATCATTGTCAAAGTTTTCTTCAGGAGGGCACAACTAGATAAGAACATTTTTCAAAGCCTTATAGTTCTCTACATCATGTCCTGGCACACGATGGTAGGCACAAATTTTGGTGTCGTCAAACCCCTTTGGTTTGGGCTTGAGAGGGTCATAAGGTCTAAGAGGTGGCAATGTGATGACAGAAGTTTCAAGGAGGTTGGTTAAAATTTTGGCGTAGAACTCCGTTGATGATGAATCACAACACTCGAATGTCTCTGCAACACGATGGGTTGAGACTCTCAAGATACGATTGCATAACATGGAGCTTTTCCCAAGTGTGGACCTTCGAAATCAGAAAAGCTCTCCGGATGAAGGCCTGTTCCTATTCCTCTATTCAGATGCACATGTAGAAAATGCAGAGGGTTTACTAAAACCTAATCTAACTACAAGGAGACGGGGTAAGAAAATGCATAAAATAAAACCTAAACTACAAAGGTGATGCACCGAGGAATGAAGAACACCTGTCTTGCCAATAAACACAGACCATTAAAATGCAATGTAAGATCATGCACTGATAGCCAGATTCACAGTGAAAGATCAAGGGGATGAAAATGAATACGAGATAGGTTTGAGAATCATCCACAGACATGCATTAATTTTCTCCAAAGATTGATACAACACACTGCAAAATGCCAAGAGGCAAGGTTGCATTACAGTTTCAAATGGGAGGTTTTAACTCCACAAGTTCACCTGCCAAAGAGAAGAAGGGAGGGGAAAAACAAGAATGTCCAACATTTAGAAAGAAGCCCCTCCTTACAATTTATAGGAGGAAAAAGAGAGGGAGAAGAGAGGAAATCGAAATCTGCCCCAACCACCTCCAGAATGCACTTAATTATCTCATTATGGTGGTAGGTGAGAACCCCAGCGAACCCAAAAGTGACGAACTGTATTTTGCATTTTTAAGAATTTTTTCTCACCCAATTAAATATATCTAGTCGTAGTTGGACAAAGGACCTCGTAAGCTTTCCAAAAAGTCCAACCTTGCATGAATCCGAGCTCCCAGTCAAAAGTTATGGCCATCTGAATATCCGTGTGCTGTGTGGTCTCGTGCTGTCTCACAAGACTCAAAATGTTGCGCCTCCTGGAGGTGCACCATAGGCGCATCCGTGTGTGTGTCAACATCCATTTTCATGTGCCACTTTTGTGTGCCTTGGGTGCATCTTGTTTTCCCTATTGACATCCATTGTCGTGCGCCACTCGCGCGCACCTTGGGTGCGTTTGCCTATCGACATCCATTGTTGTGCGCCACTTCTGTGCGCCTTGGGCATGTCAGGGATTTGAGCTTCTTTGATTTCTCCATTCTCCTGCTTGTCTATATCTACCTGGGGGAAAGATATATACAACAATTTGGTGACTCAACGGGATCACCTGCCTACTAGGTAGAAGATCAGTGGCCTTTTAGCAATCCATTGGGCATGGAGTCATAAGCAATAACCTGAAACCAACCTGATATCTGATCCCGATCCTGATATCGCAACCCCTCTTCGAGAGCACGCTGAACTATAGAAATCCAACCTAGGAGCAACAAAACCTATGCCAAAGCACTTAGGGAAACAGAAACCTAACTACAACAAGACAATGTGCATACGCACTTAGAGGAATTGAAATCTAGGCTAATATTTACAAGGGTAAACCTTTTCCTTTTAGTAGCAATGTTTAAGATAGATTCCGTTAACCGAGAATCAGAAATTTTCTCCATTAAAAGTAAACAATTGGAAGGCATTACTACTTTTACATCCCATGACCATATAGGGGCCACTCTAAATGGCATCAAACTTGGAATGTCTTCCTGGTTTTGCCCGATCTGCATCCCATTTCAGAAATAAGTCCCCTTCCTTGAAGGTCCTTGCTCTTGCTTTCTTATCAAACCATCTTTTACTAAGGCCTGATCTTTCTCAATTGTTTGAACTGCATGTTCTCTAATTTCTTCCAATTCCATCAACTCTACATACCTAGCCTCCATTGGTCCTAACTCAGCCAACTCCAACTGCTTCATGAACTCCAATGTAGGCAGTTCTAATGATATAGGCAATACTGCCTCTTTTCCATAGACCAACTTGTAAGGGGAATTACCTGTAGACCTCTTTGGTGTTATTCTGTCAGCCCATAATGCTGATTTTAGCTTGGTATGCCATGTTCTTTGGTTTTCATCCAGAGTCCTTCTGATGATTCTTAGCAAATTTCTGTTCATGGACTCGCCTCGTCCATTACCTCAGGTAATAATTTGAAGAGGTGCTCAAATAGATTCCATTCTTGACAGCCCATTCTGTAATCTTGGAACCTATAAATGCCAATGCATTATCTGATATGATAGTGGCCGGCACACCGAACCTGGTCACTATTCCTTCATAAAAGTCTAGTATGTTAGACTCATTTGCTTCCTTGAGCGCTACTGCTTCGGTCCACTTGGTGAAATAGTCCGTTGCCGTGAGAATCCACTTGTGGCCTTGGCTTGAGTTTGGATTGATGACCCCGACAAAGTCCAATCCCCATTGCATAAATGGTTGGTCAACCAGAATTGGGTGCAATGGAAGTGCTGCTAGTCTTTCTTTGCCTGTGAAGAGTGCACATTTCTTGCACTTTCTTATCCATGTATAGCAGTCACTGAAGACTGTTGGCCAATAATACCCTGCCTTCATTATCTTGAGAGCTGTTACTCGTGGGGTGAAATGTCCTCCAGAATCTCTATCGTGAAAATCTCGTAACACCCTTTTAATTTGATTTGTCCCAATGCACCTCAATAGAACTCCATTGATGTCTTTCTTAAACAAAATACCATCAACAAGCACATATGGAATGGCTTGTAATCTGAAGTATCTCCTCTTTGCTTTGCTCATTTCTGGGGGGCATAGGCCTATCTGTAGGAAGTGTATCATATTCTGAGTCCAACAAGGAGTAGGCACATCATCATTTTCTTGTTCTTGATCATCTTGTAGTACCAAGGCAGTCTCTTTTTCATCACCTGCTTCAACTTGTTGACTCAAGGCTAGCTGCTCACATAGTCCCTTCCCACGTACTAGTTTGGTGACCTTGATCTCGATGTCATATTCCATGACACGAGTTATCCATCCTGCATGTTTCTCATTCAGATCCTTGTTTAGAAGGAAATCCTTGACTCCCGCATGACATAACCAATAATTGGATCTTGTTGTTTGAGACTAGGTGCTTGAATTTCTTTAAGCTCCCGACACCGCAAGGACATGATTTTCAATGAAAGAGTACCTAGTTTCATATTCCTCCAAGCCTTGACTGAAGAAAGCAACTGGTTGTTCTAATCCTCCTTTGTTTTGTTGTACCAAGATTGCAAAAATTGTGTCCCCACCACCAAAGGCATATAGCACGAAGTCCTTGGAGAAGTCTGGATTGACGAGAGTTGGAGCTTGAGATATAGCCTCTTTTATTTCCTCAAAACTTGCCTTGCCTTTAGATGTCCACTTAAATGCCATGCTCTTCTTCAACATCAGTGTTATTGGCTTTACGAGAGCTGCAAAGTTTGGAACAAACCTGCGGACAAAATTGATCCTTCCCAAGAAGCTTTAAAGAGCCTTCTTATGACTTGGCAATGGAAATGCTCAAATTGCTTCAACTCTTTCTGGGTCAATCGTCAACCCTTCCTTTGAAACAATATGGCCTAGAATTTTTCCCTCGTGAGCCAAAAATATGCATTTTTTGGGATTCAATGATACCCCAAAACTTCTACACCTTTGAAATACTTGCCTTAAATGACAAAGGTGATCCGCTGCATTTTTTGAGAATACAAAGTGATGTCGCCAAGATATATCAAAACTATTTTATTGATCAACCCCTTAAATTCCATATCCATTGCCCTTTGGAAAGTGGCTCATTTGATAGCCCAAATGGCATCTTCTTGTAAGGCACAGTCCCCATTTGGTGGTGAAAGTCATCTTGAATTGGTCATCTTCTTTCACCATCACCTGATTGTACCCTGAGTAGCCATCTAGGAGAGAGAATCTCTCTGAACCGGATACTACTTGCAATATTTGTTCCATTGAAGGAAGTGGGTAATGGTCTTTGAGAGATGCCCTATTTAGGTCTCGGAAATCCACACACAACCTGATTTCTCCACTCTTTTTCCTGACCGGAACCAAGTTTACAACCCAGCTTGAGTGCTTGATCGGGAATATGATGCTTGCCTCTATTAGCTTATTTAGCTCTTTCTTCATTAGAGGTTCAATGTGAGGGTTGACTGGTCTCTGCTTCTGCCTGATGGGCTTAGCATCTAGATCCAATTCTATGGTATGTTGTGCCAAATTTGGATCGAATCCTCTTAAGTCTTCATAGCTCCAAGCGAAGACATCTGGAAATTCTTGGCATGTATGAAATCTGATTTCTCCCGCTCAAAGGGCCACTTTACCAATTTGAAGTGTTTTGCCTTCCCCAACCGGAATTGCTCTTGAATCTTCTCTCTTGACTTGTATGTTAGCCTTTTCCTTACGGAACTGGTCGTTAGGGTTGAAGATAGACTCCAATGTTACCAAAACCTTAGGAAGCTTGTTTGTCTCAGCCTGCACTACTTGATCCCCATACCGCTGCTCTAATCATGGCCCCGATTCCTAGCTAAGAATTCAGCCTCTTCTTGTAAGAAATTGACGATCTGTTAATCATTCTCAAACACACCAACCTTGTGTTATTATCTAGAACTGCTAGCCTCACAATCACATGGATATGTGGCTGTGTTTTTTCCTTTTGATGTTGTCAACCACATCAAACGTTGCTCCAACTACTGCGAGCCTATCTGTGACTTCATTTTTCTTCCTGGGTATGGACACAATGTTGAAAGCTTTGAAATCCTCAATGAGGTCCCATACCCTATTCTTGTAGCTCTTCAGCAAGTCGTTCTTTGTAGCATGTTGTCCCCTAACTTGGTTGATGATTAGCTCACTATCTCCAAACACCTACAAGTTCTTTATGCCCCTTTTCCTGGCCCAATGAATTCCATGAATCAATGCTTCATATTCAGCCGTGTTGTTTGAACAGAAAACGGAAACGAAAAGCTGAAAAATATTTGATGTCTTGTGGTGAAATCAACATTGCACCACCTCCAGCACCTTGTCTGCTTCTCGAACCATCGAAAAATAACTTCCAAACTTTGTTTTCATCCTTTTGTTCAGGCTGAATGATGTCGGGAATGGGTGAATTTTCTTCGTGTATACAATACACGCCCAATTCAAATTCTTCAATTTCCTTATATGGGTCAAATTCATGACTCTTGTTTGCCCATTCATCCAAAGTTAAATCAGGAATTCCCTCGACCTTAGTACCTGTTTCTGGATCATTTGAACACTCCTCCTGATCAAAAGCCGAGCAATTTGCATTGATAGGACCTGATACATGAGGCTCAATATGGAAATTGGCAATTGGTTCCGACCTGATTGTTGCTTTGGCTCCATACCTTGTCCTAAAAATCATGTGTGACCAATGGCAGAAACTTACCATGTACGGTTCTTAAAAATATGAATGCATGCATAAATGTATCTCTCGTAACCTAGCTTTTGCATTTAGAATGGAAAATCAAAGTAATCTATTTAGATAAATCTTAGTTGCTATTTAAATGTGGTTCAGAGTTTGGAGATCTTTGGGTTCTCTGGCTCTAAACTTACAGGAATTTGTGTTTTTGTTCATGAGCTTGAGCTGAACTTGTGTATTAATGGAGCTTGTATCCAAGCTCATTTTAGATTTGAAACTTGAGTTTCGTTGAGAGAAAATATTGGGATCTGCAACCATGTTTTACATTCTTTTGAAATTTGAAATAGTTATTGTAAATTGGTAACTATAAAGCACTCGTATTTGTTACTTGTGTGGACTCTGTACTCTATGGGAATTCATATTCCTACTTGAGCTAGTATGTGAACTACGTGCTTTCTTATAAAATTGTGCAAGAGATTTTTGTTGTTTTGAACTAGATTTTGGAGACCTAGGTAGCTCTGAACTATTGTTAGAAGTTTTATTTGATCCTATACACGTAATTTATTACTCGCATTTCCTGAACTATTGTTATAGAACTTTTTTCTTAAGGATTGTGATTTTTATTCTTGTAAATGACCTAGATTTTTGTTGAAGTCCATAAATGGCTTAGAGCCTATGTCTTTCTCTAGTGATCGTTTTCACTGTTAATACAAGGTTGTAATGTACACGACACTCACGTTTTGTTGTTTATGTGAAATTTGTGGGAAACCTTAGTTTCATTGAGTTAGTCTTTGGACTTCACGTTTGATTGAACTCATGTAGGAGTCACTTGTTGTGTTTAACCCATGTTTATGTTTTTGGGAAATAATCAGGGCTTTGATGATGCCGTTTATGGCTCTGTACCTGTGTTTTATGTAGAGGAATTTCAGACTTGTTAATGGAAGTTGTATTTTCTTTACATTCGTATTTGTGTTTTGTATAGTTCTAAACTTTGTTAGGACTTGTACCAACTCTATTCTAGAACTTTGGAGTTGTGTTCTATTTTTTATAAACGTTTAAAAAAATTTACAACTCTTTTGTCGAGTTTTTGCTCAAGGTAAAATTGGGAGAATAATTGGGTTATTGTGGGGAAAACTCTCCAAGATATCAATGGAAAAACGTTCTCGTTTGATGAATAAAATTGTTAATTCAGTTTAAGAATTGTTTCTTCTTTCCTGAGATGTTGATGGTATTTAATTGGGAGTAGCCCTTTCTCTAAGTCCGAGGAAACTTGTATCTCGAGACGCCTTAGAATAGACTTTGAGTTTTTGATGAGAAGAACTTAGTAATTTAGTACCACATATATTTCTGTTATGGAAGGATTACTTGAATTTTTCTAATAGTTTTTGTATTATAATTTGTTGAACAAGAATTGGTTATTCTTTTGTAATGCAAAAATGAAACCCGACCTGGGATACCTATATGAGTTGTTTGGTCTTCCTTTGCACAATCATTTGTAGAAATGATGTTGGAAGAGGTTATATTATTTGGTTTTATTGAACTGTAAATTTCAATTTGTTGCGTACTATTGTTTTGTAGGGCCTTTCTTGTTGGTTTTAGATGAGTAAGTTGCCTCGGCACTCTATCTTTTTAATTGTCTTTGGATTATGAAGAGTAGAGAGTAACCCTGTATGAGTTTTCTCAGTAACATCCTCATTTTAGACAATAGAACAAGTCGATTTTTTTTTTTTGATAAATGCATTCGGTTCTAAATACATAATTTAGAACTCACAAATCAAATAACCATTCATATAATGCACAACCATATGCTGTAATGACTCGGATTACTTCCGATCTATTCATTCCATGACTCTCTAATAATCTACCGATCTATTCATGAGTAATAAGAGTTGGCGTTATTACTTCAACCCTTCACTCTTGTGGTTCTCTTCCCTATTCCGGGATTGTAATGCTCATGTCTAAGGAACCTAATCGAATAATTGTTACCATTATTCATCGGCATCTCATCCCTTAGACTAGGTGAATTAGGACAACGCAATCAGCAGCTTGGGGATACTTTGGCCAAAGATTTGAAACATACTGTTTATGTCTCGTATTCCTTAACGGCATACTCGTCAATCTAGAATACGTCCTTCACCCCATTCTTATGTTATATAGAATGTCTTACACTGACTACTGTCAGTCCTTCCTTTCACAAACGAATCACTCGGAGGCAGATTATCAAGGTGATAATGTTATATGGATGCCCACGAGGATTAGGGATATGGTGACATACTGGTTCAACCTTGCAGTTCAACCAGTGTGTCATGATACCCCGAATCTCCTAGGCAGCCTTATAACATGACCACGTTCATAATCGGACCCTGAGTAACTCGTGCGAGAACAAAGTGTAAATCTTAGCGATCAATGCAAAGGGTGTCGCCAGAAGTCTCCTGCATTGTTGTAACTTCGAGAAGATCCTAATCTTCTCGGAGGTACAACCCTGCAGTTGACTTGTGTCGTCAACCTTTAAATCCGCCTCGAAAAGATCTACTTAACAACATGCGTTACGCACTTGAGTTTAAATTACTTTAAAGACTTTTCCCTAAGGTTAGCCTTTCCCGATCCCTGGATTCTTCGTCTTAAGACGACCCTCCTCTATAAAACCCATTACATGGTAGAGGTATTAAGGTCAAACTCTCATCAAGGAGTCATTAGAATACACCTGATTCTAAACAACAGAATTGGACAATATCTCATAACCTTCACATGAGATTGCCATCCGAACTTCATTTGATTTATATCAGTTCTCTTAACTGAATTTATATCATACTTATTAGTATAAGGATATAAATGATTAAGAATCCAATTTAATATTGTCCTGTCATACTCAGGACTAGGGATTAGTAATTTAATCCAGCTTGTTTAGCGTTCTGCTTAGGTTCATTTTTAACCTATCTTTTAGAAAGACAATTATTTAAATTCAATATTGCTTTCGCTAGAACAATAAGATCTGCTAAACACTCATATGAATTCAACCACATTTTCTTGTAAGCTTTCATAGTTAATCCCAAAAGCATCCAAAATTTTACAAAGATATCATTGCCATTCCGGTATATAAACCGAAGAAGGTCAACTATCAGAAATAGAATACAATACATAAGTATCAAACACTTATTTCCATTCCTTTCAAAATTATACAATTACATTTTATGCAAGCAGCATACTTGATACAATGCTTAACGGAAAAGAAACATCTTTCCACATACAGTACATTTATATAATCAAGCTGTAATTCATTATGAAAAAAATTAAATAATCTGATCATCCTGTCAGATCTGCATTGCTTTTACCACTTACGGAAACCATCTGCAAAATAGTCAACATGAGTCAGTTCAATGAACTGAGCATGATAAGCACTAACTTTTAAAACAATTGCAATCCATCAATTGTTTTCATTAAACACCATGTTTAAATGATATCAATAATCCAAACAAGTAAACATGATTCAGACTATTCCTTTGTAATCCAAAATGACTACGATTATGTAACTCTATCACCGTTACAGAATAGTCCTAAACACTTCTCAAATATTTCATCGAATATTAAGAATCAAGGGACGAATGTATACAAACAATCATTGAATCCAAAATCACAACATTGGTCAGATCGTTTCATTCATCCAAAAGGAAAATATCATAACAATTGTGATTCCACCAATATGTTACAAAACAATTCCCACTGTTAGACAGATATCAACAAATATTAAAATAAAAGAAGAGAAAGAACCAAATCATTCATACTTCCTTTCACATAAGTTCATTACTGTACTGTCTACACATATGAAAAACATTCACCCAGTATGTATATGAACAAGTCCGACAAGCCACAAGAAGGATCGCTGTTTTAAATCAAGAAATAAAACACAACAAAACTCCTGTACAGCAACTAACACATCAACAATCCCATATATCAACCTTAAGCCCAACACTGGTTCCTTTTATACACAGTATGGCTTTTCAACACAAGTTGAAATCAAGGAACTTTTAGCATAAAGCTGTAAACAACAGACTTCATTGCATTAAGCAATTTGAGTTTTCCTAAAGACTACGCCAAGACGACGACACACAAGAATACCGAAACATGCTCAGTCTCACTCAGACAGGAGTAAACGGAAAGGAATACAACCAATCTATTCTTACCTTGGCGCATGCAAGTCTAAAGTATGGTATTCGCGACTCACCTCAACAGAGCCAGAACATGAAATAATTATCCATACTCAAGGAACTCAAACAGTGACAAACGACAGTGTCCAAGTATTAGGTTCAATAAGAGACAGAAATACAAGTTACCATCCAAGAATTCAAATGATTCCAACAGTGGTAACAAGTCAAACAATTGCATACTGTTACGGGTTATTATCCATGACCTATATCATAAAGCCGATATACAAGATGTCAAACTATTCACAGAAATCCATCAAGGCCAAATAAACATCACGAGTTCAATCTCGAAGCTTATACGAAGCCAAAAGAAACAAGATACCCTCCACAAGGTGGTCAAAAACAGTAATAAACCCAATGATTCCTAATTGAAACAAGCTTACATCGTCCATCTGTCAAGAATTCAACTGAGTCCTAACAACAGTAACCAAAATAATGTAAGATGATAAATCCATCCGTGCCAACAATGGCAACATTATAATCAGGCAAAAACGAACCAGAATACTGAAATTCCAAAACAAGGAATCCAACGGTACCCTTACCAACATTTTCACACAAGATGGCACAGGAAAGAAACGTAGAATTTCATCCAAAGAGTATAAACCACAAATTCTTGCAACACGAAGGTAAAATAACAAAGGTCGTGCTACCCGTTACTCTTCGAGTACAAAATCAAATTACCAGTATCCAAATAGATATTCAAATGAAGTTCAACAAAGTGGTCCACAATACGAATCATTCAATGGACTCAACAGAGTCGTCCGAATAAAATACATATATCCATATATGCATACTGTCAACGGGTTAGATCCCGTTACCAAAATAACAAGGAAAAACAACTACCACCGAGTCGAAAGGAAAACTGTAACACAATAGTTACCTGTTCCTAAACAATTTTAAAAGACAGAACAAAACCAAAAAGTATCATTAGCCACTGTCATTAAAACCCACGACAGAGCTTACAATGATTTCATAATACTGAACAAACAAACAGTTCCATCAATATTTCTTCCGACTGTTTCCAAAACAAGAATCAACGACCAAAAATCGACTGACAATCAATGGCCTATACCCATCACAGGAACGATTCATGGGCTCACGCCGAACAGGCCGAGCAATCTTACATTTCACATGTTTTGCATAATTAAGCCAGAATGCAAACACAAGTAATTAATGCTACAGTTCGAATTTAATAAACACCCATCAAAGGATAAATGAAAATTTCGAACCAGAAGAGATACAGTACCAAAATCAAACAAGACCTTCATAGAAAATCATCTATTTTCTCAAAACATTTGAACAGAGTTGTTCTAATGAAATCACTTGAAAGACAGTAAGATTTTTAAAGGTTAGGGCCTAACATGCCTGGATTTTTGCTCAAATTTCCGAAGCAGACCACTGGAAGAGCTCAGACTTTCTTTTCCTTTTCCAAGTTAGAGCGACCAACAAAATTTTGCTATCTCCATCACATATATATCCTCCTTGACAGAGAAAAGAGCTAGATAAGTTCATACTTGCCATGCAACACAGAGAAGACTGGTGCGAAGAACCAGTGAACAGGCAGAGAGAAACCCGAAAATCGCGACAAGCCAAACAAACCAACAAACTTCCTGTTTGCATGCCTTCTCGCGAGTTCCGAGCTCGACTACCGAGAATATTGAATGCAATTAAACCAACTTTCCCGCTAAAACTCCACTTCCACCGACCGCCAGAATTGGCGATAGTCAAACAAAATCCCAAGTTCATTTCCAGTTTTGGCGACCTGCCACGTCGGCACAGATTAGCCGTCCCCAAAACCTCCGCCAAGACCTGTCCCTCATCCTTATCCCATGCATTTAATAACATAGAAAACGCCGCCCATGGTTCACACCCCTCCATAGGCCCCTTTATACTCTTGCTCATAGTTAGGTTAGTATCTTAGGTTAGAATTTAGGATAATACTCATTCTAACCATATTACACATAGATACTAACTTAGGACATTAACACATAGCCTAGGTCTAGGTTAGATTAACACTAATCTAACCCCTAGGTTAGGTTTAGTCTTAGGTTACTAATCATTTAATAATTCCAGTTAGGTCTACATTCTGTACACTCAGAAAAGACCTACCTCTTACCTTCTTGAACAGGGTTAGCTCCTGTTCTGCTGCAGAATCGTATGTAAACGAATTATTACCTGGTCCACGATCGAGACCTTCCAGATATTCTTCGATATCGGGAACCAATCCATTTCACTTGATCAGCCTGAGTCATACTCCTGACTAGCTTATTCAATGCTGCTAAACCTTGCAACCTGTTCAAGGTCTGTGATTTTAAATCATCATGAACAAACTTAAAGCATTACTTGGATCAATTCCACTGATCCAAGACTAGATCTTATAGATGGATAACTCTATAATTTATTCCGAGATCAGATTAAACTCAGATACAAAATGAAATAGATAAAAGAGTCTAATCATATTCTGACTCAGTCAAAGATCTGCAAAGAAATACAGTACATATCAAGCATGATTTCTCAATCGAGGAACACATCCTTTTACAAGAAATCACATATCAACACTTGTATGCTCAGGAGAAAGTAAAAACATTCAGGTGTTACATGCTTCCTCCTAAAGATCCATCATCCCAATGAATTACATATTAAATTATCCTTCAAAGTCAATCAATTTATCAAGTACACAAATAATGTGCCTATTTCATATTGAATTGTTCCGTAAATCAATGTCACAACACATTTTATTCAACTCCGAATAAAGTCTACCTTCATCCGGCTTTCATAAATACTTAAAACAATCGAGTTCATAAAGTATGTTTTGTCAATGATTTCATTCTCGTTGAAAAAGAGAAGGAAAAGCAATTTTCATCTCTTCCGATTTTCCCAAGTTGCACTTTCTTTGCTAAACTGGTCCCACTTTGGACCTTACATTGCTATATATCACGATTTTTAAATGCAATCAAGCGAGTTTCTAGCACTTGTGTGGGTTTAACCACGATTATTCCTGGGTCTTGGACCTGCAAGGAATTCCAATTTAAAACATGTGACAGATCTGAAACATATTTCTTAAGCAAAGAAATATGGAAAACATCATGCATGCGAGATAAAGCAGGTGGCAAAGCTAAACGATAAGCTACAGGATTGATTATTTCGACAATTTCAAAAGGTCCCACAAATCGAGGTGACAACTTGGCAGCCTTGCCAAAAGTTATAGAACTCTTTCTGGGTTTAACACGAAGAAAAACCTTATCACCAAGCTCAAACTTTCTATCAACCCGCTTAAGGTCAGCATAGCTCTTCTGCCTATCCGCTGCTTCCTTTAATCTTTCACGAATCAGCTTAACTTGCTGTTCCATTTCTGTGAGAATCTCTGGTCCAATTACCACTCTATCCTCAACACTGTCCCAACTAACAGGGGTTCTGCACTTTCTTCCATAAAGTGCTTCAAATGGTGCCATCTTAAGAGATGAATGATAAGTGTTGTTGTATGCGAACTCAACTAATGGAAGATACTCTTCCCATTTATACTGTTGATCCATGCAATACATTCGCAACATGTCCTCCAACACTTGATTTACCCTCTCAGTTTGTCCATCCATCCGCTTCGGATGATATGCGTAATCGAAGTTTAGTTTCGTTCCAAGAGCTGCGTTAAGCGTTTGCACAAAACTCGACGTCATTCTAGGATCCCTGTCAGATATAATCAGTTCTAGTACACCATGTAATCTGAAAATTTCGTGTACGAATCTCTTGGCCAGCACTGGTGAATCATCCTTTAGATTTCCAGCGATGAAATGAGCTACCTTGGTCAGTTTATCTACAACTACCAGGATAACATCATGTTTATTCCTGGACATAGGTAGTCCTTGTACAAAATCCATGGTTATTACTTGCCATTTGTACTGTGGTATGCTATGAGGATATAACACCCAAAGCAGGTGCATATGTTCGCCTTCACCACGTGACATTCCGCATACAATGAGTCACAAAATTAATCACATCCTTTTCATACCTTTCCGTAAGTATTCTGTTTCAAATCAGCAAGTATTTTTGTGATACTGGGTGTCAGAGAAAGGTGAATTGTGAAATTCAACTAACAACTTCTTTCTCAAATCGTTCAGCATAGGTACATATACCCTGTTTTCATAACGCAAGATTCCTTCATTATCAAAATGAAAACCTTTATACCTTATATCCTTAGGTTCTGCAGCAAGCGCTGCTTTTACTTGCTGAAAGTATGCATCTGATTCTAAAGCACTTTTTACCTCATCTTTAAACTAAGTTCTTAATGTTATAAGAGCAGAAATGTGCCTCCTACGACTTAGAGCATCAGCTACTCTATTCTCCTTCCCTTTGATATAGCTAATATCAAAGTCATATTGTGATAAAAATTCTAACCACCTTCTTTGTCTGGCATTCAGATTGGGCTGAGTAAAAATATATTTCAGTCCCAAGTGATCAGTTTTCAACTCAAAAGGTTTCCCAAGTAAGTAGTGTCTCCAGACTTGAAGTGCATGAACAATGGCAGCAAGTTCCAAATCATGAGGGGCATAATTCAGCTCATGTATCTTAAGTTTTCTACTTTCATAAGCAATGACTTGATCATTTTGTAGCAAAACACCTCCAAGGCCTTCCCCAGAAGCATCCGTTACAACAGTAAAATTCCCATTAGGGTCTGGTACAGCTAAAATAGGTGCAGAAGTCAACTGGTCCTTCAGACTTTTGAAAGCCGCTTCGCACTTATCATTCCATATGAATTTCTTATCCTTCTTTTGTAAAGAAGTTATTGGTGCAGCTATTTTAGAAAAATCCTTTACAAATTTTCTATAGTAACCTGCAAGACCCATGAAGCTTCTTACTTCATGTACATTCTTTGGCGCAGGCCATTCAGTTATTGCCACTATTTTTGAAGGATCTACAGCAATTCCTTCTTTACTTATGACATGACCCAAATAGTGAACTTCTGAATCAAAGAAAGAACATTTGGATAACTTACCATACAACTTCCTCTTTCTCAAAATTCCCAAAACTATCTTCAAATGCTCATTGTGCTCCTCAACGCTTTTAGAATAAATGAGAATATCGTCCAAGAATACAAGTACAAACTTGTCCAGGTATTCTTGAAAAATATTGTTCATTAAATTCATAAAGGCTGCAGGTGCATTAGTTAACCCGAAGGGTAGAACTGTGAATTCATAATGTCCGTACCTTGTTCGGAAAGCTGTTTTATGAATGTCTTCTTCTTTAATCCTTAACTGATGATAACCAGATCGAAGGTCTATCTTAGAATAAACTGCTGCTCCACGCATCTGATCAAACAGATCATCGATCCTAGGAAGTGGATATCGGTTCTTGATTGTTGCTTTGTTCAACATCCGATAATCAATGCACAGCCTTAGTGTTCCATCCTTCTTTTTCACAAATATCACAGGTGCTCCCCAAGGTGAAACACTTGGTCTAATCAATCCTTTAGACAAAAGCTCTTGTAACTGTGCCTTAAGCTCGACTAACTCAAAGAGTAGTCATCCGATAAGGCGCTTTGGAAATAGGTTCCGCCTGTGCTTGATTTCAATGGTAAAGTCAAATTCTCTCTTGGGTGGTAACCCTGGTAATTCCTCAGGAAAAACATCCCTGAAACCTTGTAAAAGAGGGAATCATTTCATGAAATCATCATCTTCTTCAGAAGATTCAGATATCTTTACCGCATAAAGGGTACATCCTTTATTTTTAGCCTTTTTAAGCTGCATAGCTGACAGTTTTCTAACTGAAATTTCCCGTTTCACACCTTGAATCTCTGCTGATTCCAGCTGATCATCTAAACATTTTATGTTCTTTTCATAGCAATCTACCTTTGCCTTATGGTCAGCTAACCAATTGACACCAATAATAATGTCATATGATCCTAAAGGTGTAACATAGAGATCAACTTCCGTGGAGAAGTTAGGTAAATCAAGGACTGCCCCAAAAAGACACTCACTCACTGTATGAACAGAGTTATTACCATACTCTACAGTCCAAGATTTATCCATTTTTCCAGCTTTTCTTTTAAGTTTAGAAGCAAGTTTATTAGAAATAAAACATTCAGTAGCTCCTGTATCAAAAAGAATTGTGACAGGTATGCCGAATAACTTACCCGGAACTTCTATAGGTGTTACTTGCTTTTCAGCTTGCTTGTCTGCTACTGCAGCATGTATCTTATGCTGCTGATTACGATCATCCTTCTTCAAAGGGCATTGATTAGCATAGTGGTCTTTGCCACAATTGTAGCAGCCTCCTACAGGTCCCTTCTTAGGCTCAGAATTACCTCCAGCCTTGTAATTGTCACGCTGTCCTCCATAGGGCTTCTGCCCATTGTTATAATTTTTAACAAAATTATCCCTTACATTTCCAGCAGGCTTATTTACTGCTGCTTTCTTATTGTTATCCCCTGGAAACTTACTCTTGTTTCCAAACTTTTTCCATGGTCCTTTTCTGGGTGCAAGAGAGGTTGAAGAAGGGTTTGCAGTCTTCTTCCGCACTTCCTCCTTATGGCGTAGTAAATAGCCTTTAATTTCTGTTCTAACCTTATGGCCTTTTCAACAACTCCTTCCATAGTGGTTGGACTGTGAACATCGACCTCTCCCCCTATCACAGGATTCAATCCCATGATGAATTTCCGTATCCTGAACTTTTCGTCAGTTTGATACTGCGGTACATACTTGAGGAGTTTTGTAAACCGCTCCCAAAGATTCGGGCCACCGTTAGCTTCCCTTGAGCTAAGTTCTGAAATTCGGCCATTTTCTGATCATAGAAAAGTTGTGGCAGCCAACGCTTCCTAAAATAGCCTTTAAATTGATCCCAAGTAATATTGGTCTCATCAATGTTTAGTTCAAACTTTACGGCTATCCCACCACGAAGATGCTTCGTGTGAAAGTTGATAGACTCCCCAAATAGCTTTGGTTTCTCCGAGAAGTTCCTTATTGCAAAGTACTTCTCCATTTCACTGAGCCGCTTCTCAGCTCCATCTCCTAATGTGGTGCCATCATACTTAGGTGGACTTATCCTTTTATATCATTAGTGAGTTCTCACGCTAATCGGCCTTTTTGTTTTCTCGGTTGGACATGTGCATTCACAAAGATTAACATCAACACCCATATTGGGGTTGTCCTCGTGAGGTGGCTGATTATTATTATCAGCTTCTTCATCCTCCTCATTTCCCATCACCGCTGTTCCAATACAAACTAAGCGATCTCTTGTGTCCAACAGGCAGCAAGGATCTCATCAAGTTTCGGGTCACGCGCGCTCCTCCTTCGGGTGGAGCATTACCGCAACGTTCCCCTTGTTCTAACCATTTTCTGTTACAAGAAAAATTTAGGTTTTTATCGTGATTATGGACTCATAGGTCCAAGAGCTGTAACCTTCACTCGATACCAAGATGTAACATCCTCATTTTAACAATAAAACAAGTCGATTTTTTTTTTTTTGATAAATGCATTCTCGGTTCTAAATACATAATTTAGAACTCACAAATCAAATAACCATTCATATAACAGACAACCATATGCACTGTAATGACTCGGATTACTTCGATCTATTCATTCCATGACTCCTGTAATCTACCGATCTATTCATGAGTAATAAGAGTTGGCGTTATTACTTAACCCTTCACTCTTGTGGTTCTCTTCCCTATTCGGGATTCGTAATGCTCTGTCAAGGAACCTAACTGAATAATTGTTACCATTATTCATCGGCATCTCATCCCTTAGACTAGGTGAATTAGGACAACGCAATCAGCAGCTTGCGATACTTTGGCCAAAGATTTGAAACATACTGCTTATGTCTCGTATTCCTTAACGGCATACTCGCCAACTGAATACGTCCTTCACCCCATTCTTATGTTATATAGAATGTCTTACACTGACTACTGTCAGTCCTTCCTTTCACAAACGAATCGCTCGGAGGTAGATTATCAAGGTGATAATGTTATATGGATGCCCACGAGGATTAGGGATATGGTGACATACCGGTTCAACTTGCGCTTCAACCAAAGGTGTCATGATACCCGAATCTCCTAGGCAGCCTTATAACATGACCACGTTCATAATCTGACCCTGAGTAACTCGTGCGAGAACAAAGTGTAAATCTTAGCGATCAATGCAAAGGGTGTCGCCATAAGTCTCCTGCATTGTTGTAACTTCGAGAAGATCCTAATCTTCTCTGAGGTACAACCCTCGCAGATTGACATGTCGTCAACCTTTAAATCCGCCTCGAAAAGATCTACTTAACAACATGCGTTACGCCTTTGGAGTTTAAATTACTTTAAAGACTTTTCCCTAAGGTTAGCCTTTCTCGATCCTGGATTCTTCGTCTTAAGACGACCCTCCTCTATAAAACCCATTACATGGTAGAGGTATTAAGGTCAAACACTCTAAAAAATTTACAACTCTTTGTCGAGTTTTTGCTCAAGGTAAAATTGGGAGAATAATTGGGTTATTGTGGGGAAAACTCTCCAAGATATAAATGGAAAAACGTTCTCGTTTGATGAATAAAACTATTAATTCAGTTTAAGAATTGTTTCTTCTTTCCGAGATGTTGATGGTATTTAATGGGAGTAGCCCTTTCTCTCAGTCCGAGGAAACTTGTATCTCAGACCTCTTAGAATAGACTTTGAGTTTCTTTTATGAGAAGAACTTAGTAATTTAGTACCATATATATTGTTATGGAGGGATTACTTGAATTTTTCTAATAGTTTTTGTATTATAATTTGTTGAACCAAGAATTGGTTATTCTTTTTGTAATGCAAAAATGAAACCTGACCTTGGGATACCTGTATGAGTTGTTTGGTCTTCCTTTGCACAATCATTTGTAGAAATGATGTTGGAAGAGGTTATATTATTTGGTTTTATTGAATTGTAAATGTCAATTTGTTGGCGGTACTATTGTTTCAGAGGGCCTTTCTTGTTGGTTTTAGATGAGTAAGTTGCCTCGGCACTCTATCTTTTCATAATTGTCTTTGGATTATGAAGAGTAGAGAGTAACCCCTGTATGAGTTTTCCTTGATATTTGAATGTTGTTTCAAATATCCAAAATTTTAAATACTATATTAAAAGTAGATTTAAACTCATAGGTAAAAATAATTAATCCTCGAATTTTATTGGATTAAATGAAATTTTTATCGGATGAATATCTTAATTGTTAAAATTCTAAGGTAATAGTCTTTTGGGAGAAACAATTAGATCACATTTTGAATCATTCTGTTCTTGGATGTGTTGTTTTTAGGCATGAAATGTAATGGTTCTTCTTCTTCTTGTGTTTAGGGATATATGAGTCATCTTCATATGAACCGGGCTCTAAACTATTCTTTCACTTGAAGCAAAAATAAATGTTGATTTCTTTTATGGAAGATTGGGAACAATGAGATGTTAGAATATGTTATTTGTTAAGGATAATTGATGGGATCAATTAGAGTTTATTTTTAGGGTTTAAATTGTAGATAATATTATGTTCCTTTTCATGGAAGTAAAATTAATTTTTTATAGTGTACTTATTTTTCAAGTTACTTTTGGTATATTGATTATTTGATGTAATAATTGTCTCATTAAAGCAGAGTTGTTTTCATTGAACAATTATTGGAATGGACTTATTTTTAAGGCTTAGTGCTTATCATGCTCAGTTCATGGAATTGACCCATGTTCAAAATTTTTGCAGATGGACTTCATAAGTGATAAAGAAGGTAAAACTTACACGATACATTAGCTGATTTAAGTCCTGCTTTCTTGTGATGAACTCGATTTGTTCTTGAGACTGTATTGGAAAATAAAAGTAGTATTCTTTTATAATTAATACAGTTGTTATGTAGTTTACCTGAATGCATAAGTTTTGTAAATGTAATGGTTATAAAGATAAATTGAAAGGTGGGAGATTACCAGTATTGGTTGTGTAAATTACTTTGCATTTGTATGAAAAAGGATGGGTTCCATCTTGTTGTCAAACCTTCATATTATTTATATGTTATATGGTTAAATTTTAATAAGATTGGATCAAGGGATTAAGTTCAATCTCCCTACTTATGATACAACTTGAAAAGTTGTAGAATGTGATTTTCATTATATAAACTATAAATCATAGTAATGCAAAGTAGGATGAACATACATTATAAAAAAAAAGTAATCAAGGGGTAGAATAAACCCTAACGCTATACATATATTGAAAGACTCTTCATATTTCATAACTGTTTGTAAATCATATAGATTTGATAACATCACTTCAATTTATCGACTTCATTTTTATGAAGTCTAATTTATTTTGGATATCTTCAGGTCTTGAACTTTCTAAAAGTTAATGTACTTTTTACATATGAAATATTGTAACACCGTGTAGTTATGCTTAATCGATACTTTATCTATGTATTCAAAAATTAAAAGTGGCAATGAATATAACAAAGTTCTTAAAGGGATAAATGAATCAATTTAGAAAATAACTTATGGAATGTTGGATTAGGGATTAGGCAGGTGGCTGAAATCTATTTAAATAATCCAAATTAAATAAACAATTAATAATTTCTTGGGTATGTACATCTCGATGAGGTTGTTCTATAGGATGTTGGAACATGCCAACTGCAGGGTTGTACCTTTGAGAAGATTAGGATCTTCTCAAGGATACAACGATGTAGTCGACATGTGGCAATACCCTTCTGCATTGATCATCTAGATCTACATACATTGGACTTGATCTTAGTTTATCTCTAGATCTGGATAGTAGCATGGTTAAGATATGGAGTAGCCCTCTAAAACTTGGGGTACCTTGGCACATGAGGTTGACTTAGGTCGACCCAGTATGCCAACTTACCCTAAGTTTTAGGAGCCTCCCCTTATCATAACATATGTTGTTAACTCAAACTAGGGTTAAACCTTGGGCAAGTGGACTGACAGAAGTCAGTGAAGGACATTCTAGATAACAATAGAGTGGGGTGAAGGACGTATTCTAGATTGACAAGTATGTCATCAAGGAATAGTAATACAAATAGTATGTTAGAAATATTTGGCCAAAGTATCGCAAGCTGCTGGTTGCATTGTCCTATGTCACCTAGTCTAAGGCTCGTGATGCCGATGAATATTGGTAACAAATATTCAGATAGGATCCTTAGATAGATCACTCAATACCCTAAACAGGGTAAGAACAACCAAGTATACGTAGTATACAGAAAAGTATTCAATACTTGATGTTTAACATGAATAGATCGGTAGTTTACTGAGTCATGAAATGAATAGATCGGTAGTACACCGAGTCATTACAACTGCATATGGTTATCTATTATATGAATGGTTGATAAAGAATGTGTGATCTAAATTATGAATTTAGATCAGGGAATATTATTTTTAAAAAAATTCCCTTGTTTCTAAAAGTCTTAAAATGGGAATGTTACATCTTGGTATCAAAGTGAAGGTCAGTAACTCTAGGACCTATTATGTCCACAATCTGATTAAACTTAAGTTTTCTTGTAACAGAAAATGGTGAGAATAAGAGGAAATGTTGCAAATAACCCTCCACCTGAAGAAGGAGTGGCAACTACCCAGAAACTTGATGAGATCCTTGCTACCCTATTGGACACAAGAGATCATTTGACTGTGCTTGAGTAGTAAGTAATGGGCAATGAGGAGGAAGAAGAAGCTGACAACAATAATTAGCCACCTCTAGGTGACAACGCTAATGTGGGTGTTGATAATAACAATGTTAACATACCTACTCAACTTAAGAACAAAAAGGCTAGGCTAGTAGTAGAACTCACTAATGACATAAAAATGATAAATCCACCCAAGTTTGATGGCACCACATTAGGAGATGGAGCTAATAATTAGCTCAGTGAAATGGAGAAGTACTTTGTAATAAGGAACTTCTCAGAGGAAACCAAGGCTATATGGGGAGCATATTATCTTTCCCATGAAGCATATTTATGGCGGGACAACCGTAAGGCTGAGTTAAATATTAATGAAACTAACATCACTTGGGATCAATTTAAAAGTTATTTTAGACATCGAAGACTGCCACAACTCTACTATGATTAGAAAATGACTGAATTTCAGAACTTAGCTCAAGGAAAGCTAACAAGAATCGAGTATTGGCAACTAAGTATTGGCAATAGTAACTAAGTATTGGCATCAAACTAATGAGAATTTTAGGATACAAAAATTCATTATAGGATTGAATCCCATTATAGGGGAGAAGTTGATGTTCACAGCTCAACCACTATGGAAGGGGTTGTTGGAAAATCCATAAGGCAGGAACAAAAATTAAAGGCTATTTTTGCTCATAAAGAGGAAGTAAGGAAGAAAGTTCCAAACCCCTCTTCAGCTTCTCTTGCACCTAAAAAGGGACCATGGAAGAAGTTTGGTAATAAAATTAAATTTTCAACTGATAATAATAAGAAAGCAACAACGAATAAGACTGCTGGAAATTCACGTAACAATTTTTCCAAGAATAATAACGAACGGAAAAAAGTCCTATGGAGGTTAGAATAATAACTATAAGATTGGAAATAACCTTGAGTCTAGAAAGGGACCTATAGGAGGTTGTTATAATTGTGGTAAGGATCATTATGCAAATCAATGTCCTTTGAAGAAGGATGATCGTAATCAACAGCACAAGATACATGCCGCAAAGAGCTGAAAATCAAGCTACACCTATGAAGTTCCCGTAAGTAATTTGGCATACTGTAACAATATTTTTAATATGGGTGCTACTGAATTTTTATTTCTAGTAAAATTACTTCAAAAATAAAAAGAAAAGGTGGGAAAATGGATAAATCTTGGGACTGCACAATATGGTAATAATGTTTTCCATACAGCTTAGTATGTGTCTTTTTAGAGCAAATCCTTGAATTACCTAACTTTTCCACCGAGGTTGATCTTTATGTTGTACCTTTAGGGTATTATGATGTAATCATATGTGTTAATTGGTTAGTAGAATATAAGGCTAAAGTGGACTATTTTGAAAAACACATTAGTTGTTTAGATGATCTCGTAGAAAACAACAGAGATGTAGGGTGTGAAATGTGAAATTGTTGTTAGGAAACCTATCGCATGTAACTTAAAAAGGCCAAAAATAAATAATGTACCTTATATGTAGTAAAAATTTAGAAACTGCAGAGAAAAACAATGATTTCATGGACTGATATCCGCTATTATGAGATTTCAAAGTGATGTATTTTAAGAATTACCAAGTCTTGCACCAAAAAGGGAATTTGATTTCACGATTGAGATCAATCCTAGAATCGAACCTATATCTAAGGCACCGTATCAAATTACTACTATAGAATTAGTAGATCTTAAGGCTCAATTACAATAAATTTTGTCTAAAGTTTTGATTAGACCAAGTGTTTCACCTTGGGCAAAGACTTTCAAAGTGATTTTTGTGAAAAAGAAATATGGAACACTTAGGTTGTGCATTGATTACGAATGTTAAAAAAGCAACAATCAAGAATAGATATCCACTCCCTAGGATTGATGATTTATTTGATTAGATGCGTGGAGCATCAATATACTCTAAGATAGATATTTGATCTGGGTATCATCAATTGTGAATTAAGGATGAGGATATTCATAAAACAACTTTCAGAACAAGGTATGGACATTATGAGTTTACAGTTTTACCTTTTGGATTAACTAATGCACCTACGAAATTTATGAATTTAATGAATAATATCTTTCAAGAATACTTGGAAAAATTTGTGCTCATATTCTTGGACGACATTCTCATATATTCTAAAAGCATTGAAGAGCATCATGAGCATTTGAAAGTAGTTTTGGAGATTCTGAGAAAGAGACGGTTGTTTGGTAAACTGTCCAAATGTTCTTTCTATGACACAGAAGTTCACTATTTGGGTCATGTAATAAGTAAAGATGGAATTGTTGTAGATCCTTCAAAAATTACAGCTATAACAGAATGGCCTGCACCAAAGAATGTACATGAAGTTAGAAGCTTCATGGGACTTGCTGGCTACTATAGGAAATTTGTAAAAGACTTTTCCAAGGTAGCTGCACCAATAACTTCCTTACAAAAGAAGGATAAAAAGTTTGTCTGGAGTGAAAAATGTGAAATTGCATTTAAAACCTTGAAGGAACAGTTAACTTCTGCACCTATTCTTGTAGTACCAGATCCTGATGGAGATTTTATGGTGGTAACTGATGCATCCGGTGAAGGTCTAGGAGGTATTTTGTTACAAAGTGGTCATGTTATTACATATGAAAGTAGGAAACTTAAGTTACATGAGTTGAATTATGCTCCACATGATTTAGAGCTTACTACCATTGTTCATGCACTTCAATTTTGGAGGAATTATCTACTTGGTAAACCATTTGAGTTGAAAATTGATCATCTTGGGCTAAAGTACATTTTCACTCAGCCAAATCTGAATGCAAGACAACGAAGATGGTTAGATTTTTTGTCTCAATATGATTTCAACATAAGTTATATTAAGGGTAAATAAAATAGAGTGGTTGATGCTCTAAGTCGTAGGAAGCACATTTCTGCTCTTATAACACTAAGAACTTAGTTTAAGGATGAAGTAAAAAGTGTTATGGAATCTGATTCTTACTTTCAACAAGTAAAAGCAGCACTTGCTACAGATTCTAATGATTTGAGGTATAAAGGTTTTCACTTTGATAAAGAAGGAATCTTACGATTTGAAAACAAAGTTTATGTACCTTTGCTTAATGGTTTGAGAAAGAAATTGTTAGTTAAATTTCATAATTCACCTTTTTCTGGACACCCTGGCATTACAAAGATGCTTGCTGATATAAAACAACAATATTTCTGGAAAGGAATGAAGAAAGATGTTATTGATTATGTAACACATTATCTAGAGTGCCAATGTGTTAAGACAAGACATATGCACTCTAAATTAGCTTTATTGTATCCTCGTAGCATACCATAGTATAAATGGAAAGTAATAAGCATGGATTTTGTACAAGGACTACCTATGTCAAGGAATAAACATGATGTTATTTTGGTAGTTGTTGATAAACTAACAAAAGTAGCTCATTTTATTGTTGGAAATCTAAAGGATGATTCTCCTATTTTGGCTAAAAGATTTGTACATGAAATTTTTAGATTACATGGGGTACCTAAATTAATCATATCTAATAGAGATCCTAGAATGATGTCAATATTTTGGCAAACGCTTAATGTAGCTCTAGGAACTAAGCTAAATTTCAGTTCTGCGTACCACCTGAAATGGATGGATAGACTGAAAGAGTAAATCAAGTTTTAGAAGATATGTTACGAATGTATTGTATGGAACAATATAGGTTGGAAGAATGTCTTTCATTAGTTGAATTTTCTTACAATAATACATATCATGCTTCTCTTAAGATGGCACCTTTCGAGGCACTTTACGAAATAAAATGCAAACCCCCGTTAGTTGGGACAACATAGAGGATAAAGAGGTAATTAGACCTGAAATCCTTACAGAAATGGAACAACAAGTTAAATCGATTCGTGAACACTTGAAAGAAGTAGCAGATAGGTAAAAGAGTTACGCTGACTTGAAGAGGGTTGATAAGAAATTTGAACTTCATGAGAAATTCTTTCTCTGGGTTAAACTGAAAAAGAGTTCTATAACTTTTAGCAAGGCTGCCAAGTTATCACCTCGTTATGTGGGACCTTTTGAGATAGTTGAAGTAATCAACCCTGTAGCGTATCATTTAGCATTACCTCTTGCTTTGTCACAAATGCATGATGTTTTCCATATTTCCTTGCTTAAGAAATATGTTTCAGATTTGTCACACGTGTTAAATTAGAATTCCTTGTAGGTCCAAGACCTATGAATAATCATGGTTAAACCCATTCGAGTGCTGGAAACTCACCAATTGCATTTAAGAAATCAAGAAATAAGTCAATGTAAGGTCCAATGGGACCAGTTTAACAAAGAGAGTGCAACTTGGGAAAATCTAGAAGATATGAAAATTGCTTTTCCTTATCTATTTGAACAAAATTGATTTTGTTGACTGATAAAAATTTATGATTTTATCTTTATATGACATTAAATATGCTAGTTTTGGGTAGATATTTATTTGATTTGGATAGAAAGATATTAATGCTGATTTCTTGAATTATAAGATTCTAATATATTTAGACTTGTGGTAAAAGAAGTGAATGAAGTGATTGTCCTAATTTATATTGTTAAAAAAAGTGTAATCATCGGGATGATGATTCTTTAAGGAGGGGAGCATGTAACACCCTTGATAGTTGTTATTTTCCTCCTTTACATTTCAAGTGTTGACATGTGATTTTCCTTATAAAGATGTGTTCTTTTGAATTTTGGAGATCATGCTTGATATGGATAAATAATATTTTGTTCTTAAGATCCTTTAACTAAATTAGAATGGATTTCTTAAATCCATTTTTTTTATTTCTTGTAGGTGGGTTACAATCTGGTTTAAGAATTGTAAACTTTTCTACTAATCTGACTCATCCTTGGATCAATTTCAGTGATCCAAGGAATGTTTTAAAATATACTCGTAGGATGAATGGTAAATCAAAATTCCGGAATTGATAGACATATATGACCGAACTTTGGATGATACTAGTTCTTTGATTGTTGTATGAACGTGTTCTATTCAATGGTATGTCATGCTTGGATCTTTTCAGTTCAATTATACCAGGACAATGTTGACACAAACTAACCGTAGCTGTTCACGGCATAGGAAAGATCCATAATCCTAAGAAGAACTATCCTACGGAATTCTAAGATAGGTAAAAATAATTACTACCTAAACTATGTTATGGACATAATTCCTATTCTAACCTAAAGTTTCCTATTCTGCTTTGATTCGGTTGATTGGCATCCTAAACTAATACTACCAGGTTATATTATGATCTAACCTAATGCCTAAAACTATAGTATTGTAAATTAATCTAACCTAAGTGGAAACTACCTTAGGCTATGTGCTAAGACCTATTGTGGTAATTGTTGTTTGGGTTATAACCTAAGGTATATATAAATATATATACTACAAATTACCTAAGGTCTAACCTAAACAATATAATCTACCCTAAACTAATGGGTTTGAATGGGGAATTAGGTGGTCACATACATGGTAGGTGATGGTTCCAAGGCATTAAAAATTGTTGATAAGGTTTTAAATTCTTGGAGGTACTGCCAGCTTTGGTAGGGGTTAGTGAATTTGGCAGAGGCTTAGGTGGAGGCTCCACTAAAATGGAATTCTTTGTTAGATTTGATTTGGCAATAACTAAACATGAGAGGCGGTGGCAAAGGAGGATAGGCAGGAAATAAGAGTTAAGGGAATTAATTTTTTTTGTCTTCGTGCTCAAACTGCCTTGGAAGGCATGTGAACGGTTTGGTATGTGGTTGTTTCACTTTGCATGTTTTGTGATTTCCGCTTGCATGCTCTTGGTTTTTGAACTAGTAGTTAGAACTACACTTGATGGCTATTTTTGAGGTTTTAAACCTATTTTCAGTTCGTGGAATATATAGGAGGCATGATGGAAAAAGAACATGGTTATTTGATTTTTCGTGGAGAAAAGGAGAAGTTTTGAGCTCGGCTGGAGATTATTTTCGAGTTCACAGAAGCGCTATCAGGCATGATAGGATCTAAACTTTAAGATATTTTTCTCTCCTATAAATGTCTCATTAAAATGATTCTACTCTATGAGATTCTCAGATTTCTTATTTTGTCTAGTTATTGACTTGTGGGGTTTATTAAATATGTGTTATTGGTTTTGAATTTCATGGTAAATAGAGTTCTGTTTAGAAACTTACCATGTACAGTTCTTAAAAATATGAATGCATGCATAAATGTATCTCTGTAACCTAGATTTTTCATTTAGAACAAAATCGAAGTAATTTGTTTAGATAAATCTTTGTTGCTATTTAAATGTGGTTTAGAGTTTGGAGATCTTTGGGTTCTGTCTAAACTTAGCTGGAATTTGTGTTTGTTGTTCATGAGATTGAGTTGAACTTGGGTTTTAATGGAGCTTGTATCCGAGCTCGTTTTAGATTTGAAACTTGAGTTTCATTGAGAGAAAATATTGGGATCTGTAACCATGTTTTACATTCTTTTGAAAATTTGAAATTGATATTGTAAATTACTAACAATAAAGCACTCGTATTTGTTACTTGTGTGGACTCTATACTCTGTGGGAATTCCTAGTCCTACTTGAGCTAGTATGTGAACTTCGTGTTTTCTTATAAAACTATGTAGGAGCTTTTTGTTATTCTAAATAGAGTTTGGAGACCTAGGTAGCTCTAAACTATTGTTAGAAGTTGTATTTGATCCTGTACACTTAATTTATTACTCGTGTTTCGAACTATTGTTAGAGAACTTTTGTTCTTAAGTATTGTGATTTTTATACTTGTAAATGACCTGGACTGTTGTTGAAGTCCGTAAATGGCTTAGAGCCTATGTCTTTCTCTAGTGATCATTTTCACTGTTAATACAAGGTTGTAATGTACACGGCACTCGCTTTGTTATTTATGTGGACTCTGAACTTTGTGGGAAACCTTAGTTCCGTTGAGTTAATCTTTGGACTTCATGTGGGTGTCACTTGTTGTGTTGAACCCATGTTTATATTTTTGGAAATAATCAGGGCTTTGATGACACCGTTTATGGCTCTGTACCTGTGTTTTATGTAGAGGAATTTCAGACTGTTAATGGAAGTTGTATTTTCTTTGCATTCGTATATGTGTTTTGTACAGCTTCTAAACTTTGTTAGGACTTGTTACTGACTTTTTCTCGGAACTTTAGAGTTGTGTTCTATTTGTTATAAATGTTTAAAAATTTACAACTCTTTTGTCGAGTTTTTCCCAAGGTAAAATTGGGAGAATAATTGGGTTATTGTGGGGAAAACCCTCCAAGATATCAATGGAAAAATGTTCTCGTTTGATGAATAAAATTGTTAATTCAGTTTAAGAACTGTTTCTTCTTTCCTGAGATGTTGATGGTATTTAATTGGGAGTAGCCCTTTCTCTCAGTCCAAGGAAACTTGTATCTCAGACCTCTTAGAATAGACTCTAAGTTTCTTTTATGAGAAGAACTTAGTAATTTAGTACCGTATACTATTATGGAAGGATTACTTGAATTTGTTCTAATAGTTTTGTATTATAATTTGTTGAACCAAGAATTGGTTATTCTTTTTCTAATGCAAAAATGAAACATGACCTTGGGATACCTGTTTGAGTTGTTTGGTCTTTCTTTACACGATCATTTGTAGAAATGATGTTGGAAGAGGTTATATTATTTGGTTTTATTGAATCAGTAAATTTCAATTTGTTTGCAGATCGTTGTTTTGTAGGGCCTTGCTTGTTGGTTTGAGATGAGTAAGTTTCTCCGCTCTCTATCTTTTCATAATTGTCTTTAGATGATGAAGAGCAGAGAGTAACCTTGTATGCGTTTTCCTTGATATTTGAACGTTGTTTCAAATCTCCAAAAGTTTAACTACTATATTAAAATTAGATTTTAAAATTACGGTAGAAACCAATTGATCCTCTAATTCTTCCTATATTAAATGAAATTTTGCTCGAATCAATATCATAATTGTTAAAATTCTAAGGTAATAGTCTTTTGGGAGAAACAGTTGGATCACGTTTTGAATCTATTTTGTTCTTGGTTGTGTTGTGTTTAGGAATGAATTATAATGGTTCTTCTTCTTGTGTTTAGGGGATAGATGAGTCATCTTAATATGAACCAGTGCTCGAACTATTCTTTTGCTTGAAGCAAAGATAAATGTTTATTTATTTTGTAACATCGGGAACAATGAGATGCTATAATATGTTGTTTGTCTAAGGATAATTGATGGGATCAATTAGACTCTATTTGTAGGGTTGAAATGGTAGATAATATTATGTTCCTTTTCATGGAAGTAAAATTAATTTTTTATAGTGTACTTATTTTTCGTTACTTTTGGTATATTGATTATTTGATGTAATAATTGTCTCATTAAAGTAGAGTTGTTTTAATGGAACAATTGTAGGAATGCACTTCATTTTAAGGCTTAGTGATTATCATGCTCGGTTTATGGAACCGACCCGTGTTTGTAATTTTTGCATATGGACTTCGTAAGTGATAAAGAAGGTAAAAGTTACATGATACATGGCGGATTTAAGTCTATTTCTTATGATGAACTCGATTTTTCCTTGAGACCGTATTGACAAGAAAAGTAGTATTCTTTGTAATTAATACAGTTGTTATGCAGTTTACCTGAATGCATAAGTTTTGTAAATGTAATGGTTATAAAGATAAATTGAAAGGTGGGAGATTACCAGTATTGGTTGTGTAAATTACTTTGCATTTGTATGAAAAAGATGGGTTCCATCTTGTTGTCAAATCTTCATATTATTTATATGTTAAATGGTTAAATTTTAATAAGATTGGATCAAGGGATTAAGTTCAATCTCCCTACTTATGATACAACTTGAAAAGTTGTAGAATGTGATTTTCATTATATAAACTATAAATCATAGTAATGCAAAGTAGGATGAACATACATTATAAATAAAAAAAGTGATCAAGGGTAGAATAAACCCTAACGCTATACATATAATGAAAGACTCTTCATCTTTCATAACTATTCATAAATCATATAGATTTGATAACATGACTTCAATTTATCAGACTTCATTTGTTATGAAGTCTAATTTATTTTGGATATCTTCTGGCGCTGAAATTTCTAAAAAGTTAATGTACTTTTTACATATGAAATATTGTAACACCGTGCGCTTATGCTTAATTGTGATACTTATCTATGTTTTCAAAAATTAAAAGAGGAAATGAATATAAAAAAATTCTTAAAGGGATAAAGGAATCAATTTAGAAAATAAATTATGGAATGTTGGATTAGGGATTAGGCGGTGGCTAAAATCTATTTAAATAATCCAAATTAAATAAACAATTAATAAATTCCTGGGTATGTATATCTCGATGAGGTTGTTTCAGAGGATGTTGGCACACGCCAATCGTAGAGGTTGTACCTACTAGAAGATTAGGATCTTCTCGAGGATAAAGTGATTTAGTCGACATGTGGCAATACCCTTCTCCATTGATCATCTAGATCTACATACATTAGACTTAATCTTAGTTTATCTCTAGATTGATATTAGCATGTTAAGATATGGAGTAGCCCTCTAAAACTTGGGGTACCTTGGCACATGGGGTTGACTTAGGTCGACTCAAAGATGCCAACTTACCCTAAGTTTTGGGAGCCTCCCCTTATCATAACATATGTTATTGACTGAGCTCTGTTAAACCTTGGGCAAGTGGACTGATGTGAAGTTAGTGAAGGAAATTCTAGATAACAATAGAGTGGGGTGAAGAATGTATTCTGGATTGATGAGTATGCCATCAAGCAATAGTAATACAAATAGTATGTTAGAAATATTTGGCCAAAGTATCACAAGCTGTTGGTTGCGTTGTCCTATGTCACCTAGTCTAAGGCTTGTGATGCCAATGAATATTGGTAAAAAATATTTAGATAGGATCCTTAGATTGATCACTCAATACCCTAAATAGGGTAAGAACAACCAAGTATACGTAGTATACAGAAAAGTATTCAATACTAGATGTTTAACAAGAATAGATAGGTAGTTTACCATGTCATGAAATGAATAGATCAAAAGTAGTACACCGAGTCATTACATCCGCATATGGTTATTGTTAGTGCAAATCAACAAAGCACCCTCTAGATTTTTTATCATAGTTCTAGTTTGATAATGGGCATCCATAGTGATTGCACACAATCAAATATTTTCCCCAAGTGTGGGACTTATAAAATGGAAAAGAATCTCCAGATTCAAGGGTGGTTCCTTCACGCCTCCGATCAAGTATATGCATGAACTTTGTAGAGGTTTAATACTATATCCTACTCTAAATTCCAAGGAGATAGAGATAGAGGATGTGGAAGAAATTAAAACTAATTAAAAGTGGTGATACACCAAGGAGTGGTGAACATCTACTTTGCAAGATTTACATAGATCATAACAAATACAACACAAAATATGCATGATTGCTAGAATGTAATGAGAGATCAAAAGACAATGATAAACACATGAAAGGATTGGAAAACCAATCATAGAACATACATAATCATTCCCAAGTTCAATACAATGCATTATAATGGCTAAGAGGAAAAACACATGCTGTAGTCTATATGAGAGGCATGGAACTCGCAAATTTTCGCTAAGGAAGAAAAGAGAGCTTGAGAGGAAAAATTTCCAACCCTTTACAAATGAGCCAAATATGGATTTTAATGGTCGAGCAGAAGGAGAAAAAGTAAAAAATGTGTGAAAAATGGATTTATGAATTCAACCACCAACCGATTCCTAAAATTTCACCTACAGAGTGAAGGGCTTCATAGAAAAACCCATACTTAGGATTACATCATTCTGCAGATCAAAAAGATGACCATACTTCATTAAATTTGGTGGTTGAATGTCAATTCTATGTTTTTTCCATGCTAGGGACATTTCTTCAATTTTCTCCCAAAATTATCCATCAAAATAATAAATTGAACCCTTCATCATGTATATAATTTCACAAGCTTTCTAATGACACCAAGAACACAAAAATCCAAGCTCTGGATCAAAATTTATGCTATTTTGAAGATTTAGGGTAAAAAAGGGCCAAAAATGGGTTCATAAAGATGAAAGTTTAAAATTTTCCCCTTTTTGAAATTTGGGAAAATTTCCCAAAAAGTTCCACCCCCACCACTCCAATGCCATGTGGCACATCCTGATTGGTCTATGGGTCTACCTGGTCCCTTTACGCCCTCTTTTTTAAATTTTGGAAAATTTTCCGCCGCCCCGCACTTCGACACTCCTATGCCACGTGGCACCTTTCCATTCACTCACGGGACGCACTTCCAATTTTCCATTGACTACAACCATTTCCTTAACAGAAACATGGCCACTTTCCATGGCATGGGCCTAAACTAACTCTTTTCCTCTCGCAGACTGCCTTAAAGATTTTGCTGGCCACATGCACATGTAGCATGCTCTGATTGGTGCGGGCCATGGGGGTGGAGTTTTATTGCACCATTTGCCACACTTTGGAAAAATGGAAAATTCCCCTCACGCTCCACCTCCCACTAGTTTTTGGACATGTGTCATGTTTTGATTCACCTGTGCGCGCCTTCGGGCTGAGATTTCCCTTTTCACCAACTTTGGAAATTTTCCTAACTTCTCCCCGCCGAGCCGATCTCCGACACCCCCATGGACACGTGTCGCCTTCCCATTGGTTGGCGGGTCTTCCGGCCAAAATTTTCCTTTGTATACCCTGACCAAACCTTGGTGAAATTTTCAAATTTACCTCCGCCCTCGCCATTCCTCCGCCACGTGGCGCTCTCTGATTGGGTGTGGACCTCCCTAGGGAAAATTTCCCTCCCAAACTCTACTGAGCCATAACTTGCAAAATACAAGGAGTTAGAAGGAAAATTTACCTTTCTAGAAATCTGAGAAGATTCTCTATCCAATGAAACCATTTCTAGAAAATTTTGAGTTCCTGAAAAGTGAAAAATACAACTGAGGCACAAGGAAGGAAGGAATGAAAGGAAGTTAGCCAAAAATGAGCAAGGGGCTTATTTTGGATAACAATTTTGGTGACTCAGAGGGGTCATCTACCTGCTAGATGAAGTTACTAGTTGCTTGAAGCAATCCATTGGGCATGGAGTCATCAAATTAACTACTTGGTACTCCCAACTCATTAGAAAATTTTCAAGAAAGAAAATGTGAGAGTAGAACATCACTTGATCTGGAACATGGCCTACAAAATGCATCCTAGGACAGCAAGCTTGTGCCAAAGCACTTAGGGAAATGGAAAACTAAGCTACAACAAAACAATGTGCACAAGCACTTGGAGGAATGAAAATCTAAGCTAATATGTACAAGGTGGAGAGTTTTCCTTCTAGTAGCAATGCTTTAGATGGACTCCATTAACTGGAATCTACAGTTCTTCACCATCCAATTTAGACAATCGGAAGGTATTGTTGTTCTTAAATTTTGTGACCATATAAGGGCCACTCCAAATGGCATAAAAATTTGAATGTCTTCTTGGCTTTGCTCGGTCGCATCCCATTTCAACACTAAATATCCAAATTGGAAGGTTCTATCATTGGATTTCCTATCAAAGGTCCTCTTGACCAAAGCTTGGTCCTTCTCCATTGCTTGGGCTGCATGTTCTCTAATTTCTAGGAGCTCCATCAATTCTACATATCTAACCTCCATGGGTTCAAACTCCAACAACTCCAATTTCTTCATGAGTTCCAATGTTGGCAACTCAAGTAACATGGACAAGATTACCTCTCTTCATTAACAAGTCCGAATGGAGAGTTACCTATGGATCTCTTGGGAGTTATCCTATCAGCCCACAAGGCTGATTTCAATTTGGTGTGCCAAGTCCTCTGATTTTCATCAAGAGTCCTCTTGATGATCTTTAATAAGTTCTTGTTGGTAGAATCAGCTTGGCCATTACCTTGAGGGTAATAATTTGATGAAGTGCTCAGATAAATCCCATTTTTAACAGCCCATTCAGTTACCTTTGATCCTATGAATGCCAAAGCATTATCTGATATTATAGTGGCAGGTATACCAAATCTGGTTACTATCCCCTCATAGAAGTCTAGAATGCTAGATTCATTTGCTTCTTTAAGTGCCACTACCTCAGTCCATTTGGTGAAGTAGTCTGTTGCTATTAGAATCCACTTGTGTCCTTGGCTTGAGTTTGGGTTAATGACTCCAATGAAGTCCAAACCCCATTGCATGAATGGCTGGTCAACTCAAATCGGGTGCAATGGAAGGGCAGCTAATCTCTTGTTGCTCGTGAAGAATGCACAATTTTTACACCTCTTGCTCCATACATAACAATCCCCAAAACCTTGGGCCAATAATAGCCAACCTTCATAATTTTTAGGGTTGTCACTTGGAGCAAAGTGGCCCCCTCACTGATCCACCATGGAACTCTTCTAGCATTCTATTAATTTGGTTTGTCCCAATGCATCTCAACAACACTCCATTTACATCCTTCTTGAACAAAACACCATAAACAAGTGAATATGGGACAACCTGCAATCTAAAGTGCCTTATCTTGGTTTTTTTCATCTCTGGAGGGCATATTCCTATTTGTAGTAAGTGCACTATGTCTTGGGTCTAACAAGGAGTGAGTACTCCATCATTCTCTTCTTAAGCACCTCTTTGTTCTTGGTTGTCTTACAACACCGAAACAACATCCTTCTCATTGCTTGCTTCCATTGATTTTCTCAAGACCAGTTGTTCACATAATCCTTTCCTGGACCAGCTTGGTGAATTTGATCTAAATGTCATACTCCACAACATGAGTAATCCACCCCGCACATTTTTCATTTAGGTCTTTGTTGAGGAGGAAGTCCTCAACTCTCACTTGAGAAACCAACAGTTGAACCTTGTTATTTGAAACTAGATGCTTAAATTTCTTGAGAAACCAGTAGTTGAACATGCTTCTCAATGAAAGAATATGTCACCTCATATTCCTCCAAGATTTGGGTAAAGAAGGCAATTGGCTGCTCTGCATTTTCTTTGTTTTGTTGTACTAAAATTGCAGAGATTGTATCATCACCTCCAAATGCATAAAGGATAAAATCCTTGGAGAAATTTTTGGTTAATGAGAGTTAGAGCTTGTGAGATAGCCTCTTTGATTGCCTCAAAACTTTCCTTACCTTCATCTATCCATTTAAAAACCATACTTTTCTTCAACATCATGGTTATTGGCTTGACAAGGGCTACCAAAGTGGAACAATCATCCGAACAAAATTGATTCTTCCCAAGAAAATTTGAAGGGACTTCTTATGACTTGGTAATGACAGTGATTTTATTTCTTCAACCCTCTCTGGATCAATTACTAATCCTTCTTTGGAAACAATGTGGCCTAGGAGCTTTCCCTCATGAGCTAGGAAAATATGTTTCTTAGGATTCAAGGATACCTTAAATCTTATACATCTTTGGAACACTTGTCTCAAATGAAAGAGATGATCTGCTGCACTTTTAGAAAATACAAGAATATCATCTAGATATATCAGCACCATTTTGTTGATCAATCCCCTGAACACCATATCCATTTCCCTTTGGAAGGTAGGTCCATCATTAGATAGCCCAAATGGAATTTTTCTATATGCATAAGTTCCCCATTTGGTGGAGAAGGTTGTTTGAACTGATCATCCTCCTTTACCATGATCTTATTATACCCTGAATAACCATCTAGCATTGAAAACCTATTAGAGCCAGCAACAACTTGCAAAATCTGCTCCATAGAAGGAAGTGGGTAGTGATCCTTGAGGGATGCTCTATTCAAATCCCTAAAGTATACACACAATCTGATTTCTCTACTCTTCTTTATAATCTGGAAACAAGTTTGCTACCCAGCTAGAATGCTTGATGGGAAATATGATACTTGCCTCTATCAACTTATTCAATTCCCTCTTCATGAGAGGCTCCATGTGTGGATTGACTAGCCTTTGTTTTTTCTGATGGGCTTAGCACTTGATCCAATTCAATTTTATGTTGAGATAGCTTGGGATTGAAACCTCTCAAGTTTTCAAATCTCCAATAAAATACATTTAGGAACTCTTGGAAAATTTTCCTAAACTCATACCTTTCTTGCTCAGTTGCCACTTTACCAGTTTGAAGTGATTTTCCTTCTCCCACCGAGATGGGCACCGAATCTTCTCCTCGACTTGGATGTTTTCTTTCTCTTTCCTAAATTGATCATTAAGATTATAAATGGACTCCAAAGTGACAAGTCCTTTTGGCAATTTGTTTTTTCTCAAACTGTACCACTTGATCACCATACTGCTTTTCTAACTTTTCCTGATTTTTGGCTGAGAACTCAACTTCTTCAGCAAGAAATTGATGATTTGTTGGTCACTTTCAAACACATGCCAACTTACATTATTGTATAGCACTGATGGCCTCACAATCACATGAATGCTTGGCTACACTTTGACTTCCTTGATACTTTCCACAACATCAAAGGCTGCCCCAACTGCTGCAAGTCTATCAACAGCTTGGTTTTCTTTCCTATGGATGGAATTGATGCCAAAGCCTTCAAAATCCTCAATGAGGTCCCACACCCTATTCTTATAACACTTGAGCAGGTAATTTTTGGCAGCATGCTACCCTTTAACTTGATTAACAATCAACTCATTGTCACGCCAAATACTTGTAAGTTTTTATACCTCTTTCCTTGATCAATGCAATACTTGTATCAAAGCTTCATATTCAGCGTTGTTGTTAGAACATGAAAACTGAAATCTAAAAGTTGAATAGTATTTAATGCCTTGAGGTGAAACAAGCATATCTCCCCCACCTGCACCTTACTTCTTGATCCATCAAAAAATAGCTGCCATACCTCATTCTCATCTTTGTGATCCGGCAGCGATGCTAGAATAGGCTGATTTTCTTCATGCATGCAATAAACTCCTAGTTCAGATTCCTCTATTTCTTTGTAAGGGTCAAAAGTATGTACCTTGCTTGCCCATTCATTAAGAGTCAAATTTGTGATGATTCCAACTTTGGTGTCACTTCATTCGTGCTTGGATAATCCTCTCGATCAAATGTTGAACAGTTGGCATTGATTTGGCTTGGAGTATGAGGCTCAATGTGAAAGTTTGCAATAGGTTCAGACTTGATTGTGGCCTTAGTTCCATATCTTGTTCTCAATAACATGTGTGACCAATCAGCATATAAGTAGCCTCCAATTCTAGCTTGTGAAATCCATTGACAAACATAGGGTAAAAAATGGTGGTAAACTATCACCGAGACATCTTTGCAAAATAGTGACATTAGGGCATGCATGCAAAGTAAGGATCAAATATATAATTGCTCCCACTATCGTTACTATTATCCCATCCAATTTGCACCACTCCTTTGGATATGATTTCATATTGGAGACCCAAATTTGATCAGCTATTTGCTTGGGCATTACGTAACTACTTGCCCCAAAATCAATCATATAATTGTGTACTAGTTTATCCCCAATGATCAATGAAACATAGAATGGAGCGGGCTTCAAAACTTTACCTTGTTTTCCTCCAAGTTTCCCTTCAAGATGAGCATCATTGGTGAGTACCTTCTCTGCATATGAGCTTGCTAATTTGGAGTTGACCAATTCTCCATGGCAACTTATAGGAGATCTCTTTGGCTTGGAATGGATAGTGATTCCTACATAGATATATTCACATTTGTCTTCTTCATTTGTTTAATGATGCTAAATGGGGATGAAAGATCTCTTTTTCTGCCCCTAGCCTACACACTCTTTTATTGTACATGGGCTGCAATAGCTGGTATTTGAGCTGGTCTAGAAGGTGGCTTGGGCTATCCTTGTATGTTTGGAACTATATTTTGCTTGCACAACACCTTGGGTAGTGATGGAATGTTTGGATCACCTGGAGCTAATGAATACCCTTCACCAATATTCCTCTTCTTTGACCTTGTGTTAGCTGCTACATTCTAAGAAAATACTTGATTAATACCACAAAAATCTTCATCTTGCTAATTCACAAGCGTAGTCTCATTTGGAGTTGTATTTTGCTGGGATGTTCCTTGTTGTTGGTTTGTTTCTTGGCTCACCTCATCCTCTACGCATTTTTTGTCACCATCAAGGCTTGGTTCAAAGCGCCATCAAGCACATAGACCTGGTTGTGAGGTTCATTGCATGGAAAACACCACTCATACTCTTGAGCCATATTATTTTACACTAGCACTAAGGCTTTAGAGGTAGATGCAACATTGGGATTATAGGGCTGAAATGGCCTATTCGAAGGAGGCCTTACTTGATTTTTATTTACAGACCTGGATTGGGTGGCCTATTAGTCTAAGCTTGAGATTGATAAGAAGGTCTAATACTTTGGGCTTGCTTTACCTCTTGAGTGTGACTAGCTCATTCCCTAAATTTTTAATTGTTTCATGACTTCTTGAAGTTCATTCGAGGCACTAGAGGATGAAGTAGAAGTTTCATTTGAACTCTAATTTCTAGGAGTGGGAATGGGAGCTAAAGTAGGTGCTTGACTAGTGCTTGGGCTTTCCTACTCTAAATTCCAAGGAGATAGAGATAGAGGATGTAGAAGAAATTAAAACTAATTTAAAGTGGTGATACACCAAAGGAGTGGTGAACATCTACTTTGCAAGATTTACACAAATCATAAGAAATACAACACAAAATATGCACATATTGCTAGAATGTAATGAGAGATCAAAAGATAATGATAAAAACATGAAAGGATTGGAAAAATCAATCACGTAACATACATTATCATTCCCAAGTTCAATACAATGCATTACAATGGCCAAGAGGCAAAACATGTATCTGTTGTAGTCCAGTATGAGAGGTATGGAACTTTGCAAATCCACCGCTAAGAAAGAAAAGAGAGATTACAGAGAAAATATGGCCAACCCTTTACAAATGAGCCAAATCGGCTTTTAATGGTCGAAAGCGATGAAGGAGAAGGCAAAAACGTGGGTAAAATGGATTTATGAATTCAACCACAAACCAGATTCCTCAAATTTCTCCTACAAAGTGATGGGCTTCATAGACAAACCATTACTTAGGAGTACATCATTCTACGAAGATAAAAAAACCATACTTCATTAAACTTGGTGGTTGAATGTCAATTCTACATTTTTTCCATTCCAAGGGTGTTTCTTCAATTTTCTCAAAAAATTATCCATCAAATTACAAAATTTAACCCTCCATCGTGTAGATAATTTCACCATATTTCCAATGACACCAAGAATGTGAAAATCTGAGCTCTGGATCAAAAGTTATGCCCTTTTGAAGATTTAGGGCAAAAAAGGGCCAAAATGGGTTGGCAGGACGAAAGTTTAAAATTTTCCCCTTTTTGAAATTTGGGAAAATTTCCCAAAAATTTCCACCCCCTGCCACTTTGATGCCACATGGCACATCCTGATTGGTCCATGGGTCTACCTGGTCCCTTTACGCCCTTTTTTGAATTTTGGAAAATTTTCCTTTGTCACCGTGTGCTCCAATGCTCCTATGCCATGTGGCACCTTTCCTTTTTCTCACGAGATGCACTTCCAATTTTCCATTGACTCCAACCATTTCCCCAAATAGGATATGTGGCCACTTTCCATTGGCATGGGCCTAAACCAACTCTTTTCCCTCTACAGACCCTCCTTAAGATTTTTTCGACCACATGGACACGTGGCATGCTCGATTAGTGGGGGCCATGGGGCGGAGTTTTATTACGCCATTTGCCACACTTTGGAAAAATGGAAAAATTCCCCTTGTGCCTCCACCTCCCACCAATCTATGGACACGTGTCATGTTTTGATTCACTGGCGGGCCTTCGGGCCGAGATTTCCCTTTTTCACCAACTTTGGAAATTTTCCTAACTTCTCCCTGTCGAGCCAACCTCCGACGCCCCCATGGACACGGGCCACCTTCCCATTGGCTGGCGGGAATTCGGGCCAAAATTTTCCTTTGCGTGCCCCAACCAAACCTTGGTGAAAATTTCAAATTTACCTCCACCCCGCCATTCCTCCGCCACATGGCGCTCTCTGATTGGGTGCGGACCTCCCTAGGGAAAATTTCCCTCCCAAACTCTGCTGAGCCATAAGTTGCAAAATAAAAGGAGTTAGAAGGAAAACTTTACATTTCTGGAAAGATGAGAAGATTATTTATCCAATGAAACCATTTCCAAAAATTTTGAGTGCTTAAAAGTGAAAAATTCAACCGAGGCACAAGGAAGAAAGGAATGAAAGGAAGTTAGCCAAAAATGAGAAAGGGGCTTATTTTGGATAACAATTATTTGTTATATGAATGGTTGATAAAGAATGTGTGATCTAAATTATGAATTTAGATCAAGGAACATTATTTAATAAAAACAATTCCCTTGTTTTTAAAAGTCTTAAAATGGGAATGTTATAGGGTGGAAGTCGGCGACAGCGCTTAGGTATGTTTGAGGTTTGCAATTGTGCAATGGGGTGCTGCATTTTTAGTTTACCAATGGGTAGAGGTTTTTACCTATGTTAGAAGGACGAGGTCCTAAGGCAGACAAAGAGGGTGAAGGTGAAGATGGTGTGATCGGTGAGGTTGGAGTCCGAGATTTATGGGGTTGGCTATTCTATTTGGGTGTCCGAGTAGGTTTGGTATTGGCCTTGGAAGATGTAGCTAAATCTAATTTGGTGGGTGGATGAGTAAGGTGGCGGTTGCGATGAACCCTAAGGTAGTATTGGGTTTAGGTGAAGAAGATGATGTAAGTGTAGGCTTGGATGCGGATGTGTGTTGGGTTATGGGTAGGGGTGTGGTTTGAGCTATGAGGGGTATCATGGAAGAAGTTGTAATAGAGGTGGTTATTCTTGGTTCAATTGGCCAAAATATTTTTGGGTAGATAGTGGAAGTGTCGGCACCAGTGACATCCGCATTTGTGTTGAGACAGAAGCAAAAATGCCCCCAAAGTAAGGCTCTATCCACATAATCTAAGCGATCACCTAGCACAAAAACGACACATTTGTAGGAAAGGTTTATGAGGACCTAATGGAAATTACCATGAAATTTGTCTTAGAGACAAGGAATTTGCTAGCCGGATTCCATGGGTAAGAGAGCCGAAAGTAAGTCTGCATGATCTTGGGTAGTTGATGGAGAATGATCACCTAGAGGCAAAGGTATCTCTACATTGGGTCTTTGATAGGTGGAGGAGATGATGGGTGCTCCTCTATGGGTGGAGGAGATGATGGGTGCTCCTTTGTGGGTGGAGGAGATGGTGGGTACTCTTTTGTAGGTGTAGGATATGAACAAGAATCTCTCGTGGGAGAGGTATGCGGGTGATGGCTCCCTAGGTGGAGAAGCCAAAGGTAAGATAGTCTCGATGTTAATGCAGATGGCTCCCTATGGATGAAGAAGGAGGTGAAGGGTGTTCCTCTGTGGGTGGAGGAATAGGTGAGGTGGGTTCAAGTGTAGGTGGAGGAATTCGGGCTAGAATTTCCTTGATGGAAGGAATATGAGGTAATTAGGAAGTAGCGGGTGTATTGCTGAAAAATAACATGGACCTCGTGGGTATGACTATCATGAGTTTAGGTCTCTCCCGTTTGATCAAAAGAAGGGGCATGCTTAGGAAAAGGTTTCTTAGAAGATATTGATGGGCGGGTGCATTAGGATTATCCAAGGTTAGCTGACCTTTCTTGAGCATTTCTTGGACAATTTTTTTGAAAGTGATGCAATCTCCATCACTATGACCCTTTACTCGATGATAATTGTAAAAATTGTGATATTTATACCATGTGGGTGTGGAAGTGAGTAGGTCAAAACTAGTGTGCGGTTTCATGGGAGGAAGGGTGATGGACTCACTTTGATGATCTTCTCTAAGACAGAAGAATAAGGATCCCCAATTGGGGTATATTTCCATTGTTCTCGCCTAAATTGAAAAGTTTGACGAGTGAGAGATTAGATGAGGGGCTAGCCTAATTTAATGAATGATCTGGGCCAACTTTGAGTACCACCGCATTAGTGGTCCCCTTGGCCTTTGAATAATTGTTTTGTGGTTTTGAAAAAGAAGAGGTATCATTTGACTTAAATGCTTTGAGTTATTATTGCGAATGGATTTTCTTCTCTTCAATGGCTTGAATATCAAGCTTTTGTGCAGTGGTGAATGCTTTGTCAAAGGTTTAGAAAGTTTGGACTGTAAATTGGTGAGATATGCCTAGCACAAGCCCACGTGAAGAGTTCGATGGTTCGATTTTGCAGAGTTGGAATGTGAGTTGATTGATCAGGCTACGCTAACGAGCAACAAAATTTGTGATGGATTCATCGTCATACTGACACATAGAGTAGAGGTCAGTCATGGTAACCTTCTTAATGATATTAACAAAGAAGTGATCTAAGAAGGCTTGGGCTACCTGATTAAATGAGAATATAGAGTGTCTAGGTAACCCACTATACCAATCTAATGCGGGTCTAGTCAGAGACATGGGAAAGGTCCTCAGGAGCAAAGCATCATCATGGGTGATTAGATAACACCTGTGTTTGAAAGACTAAAAATGTTGTTACGGGTCTTCTTTGCTATTGAAACGGTTGAATTTAGGCATTTCCCAATGTAAGGGATATGGAAAAATATGAATGGATGGGTGTATAGGATCATTACACATTTCATCATAGGTGAGAGTATTGCGGGAGAGCAAAACCGATGCCTCCAATGTTCCGCATCTTGTCCATCATTAAATTGATTAGGTCGTTGGTAGGTTTTGATGGATGGGTGACTCCTGTAGTGTAAGAGGGTTGGTGTTGGGCATATAATGGGGTGGAATTCCAAAGTATATGGTGTTGTCATATAGGTAGATTGAGAAGAAGGTAGTGAAATATGGGGTATGTACCCGAGTGAATAATAGATGAAACAAGAGGTTGTTGATAGTATGTATATGGAGGTGGAAGGGTCATGGTGACCCTAGTGGTAATGGGGGATAAAGATTGTGGAATAGAAAGGATGACATTTTGAAAAGGGGTAGGGGTCACCAACCGACACCGAGGGTGGTAGTATAGCTACGGGTATATGTGAGACAATAGGCACGGATGAGGTTGTGTTCTGGGTGGTTGGCGAAGGTATAGTGGATGTGGCAGGTGTAATGGATGTAGAAAACATGGTAGTCATAGTGGGTATAGGGCCTAGTTGTGAAACGACTGGGGGTAAGGTAGAGGTGGGGGCAAAGACGGAGCAAGATGGGGGGCTGATACGGGAGTAGGAATGAGAGTTAGGGGGGATAGATATGGGCATGCCATATATCAACTAACCCGAGGCATCTCGAGTGGATGAGTGGGAAAGGTAAAATTACAATGCGGCAGGATTTTGGTCAAGGAATCATGTTAACTCCTCATCTCCAGTAGCGATAGAGATATAGGTTGGATAGGTTCCATGTTTGGTGATAAAATGGTGAAGGGCTAGGTGGGAGTGGTTGACAACTGGCATGGAATACGAGGGTGCTTTCTTGTCGATGTGTCAATACCATGTGAATAGGTACTAATGTGGTAAGACTGCTTCCTATAAATGACATAAAAATACAACATAGATAGGATAAATAGGTGGTGGTAGGTGAATTAGGGTTAAAATGTCAGCTAGAAAATGACATAGGCTAATCAATGCTAGTTAGGTTAAATCGATGCCGGTCACAAATAACCATTTCGGTCACTGTGGAAAGTGGACAGTTGGTCAAAAACAAGGTATAAGGCCAAATTTTCCAAGTATGCAAAATGTTGAGGGAACTTGCCAGGTCAATGAATATGATAAGTGTGACAGAGACTCTAAATAACTAAAGAAGGTGAATAGGTGTCCTTTTAGGTAGGTTAACCAAAATAACAATGAACTAACGCCGGTTGGGTGTAACCAATGATAGTTAGAGGGTAACCAATGATGGTCACTAGACCGACATCGGTACTATGAAATTGAAACAATGATGAAGAAAATGTGGTTGTGAGTTAAAATTAATGTGGAATCAAACCCAGAATTATGAGAATGATGAGAATATGGTCCAGGCACACTCAGATGAAGCTGGAATACACCAACTATGATGAGGAGCATGTAAGGGGAAATAAGAAAAATGAAGAACGTGACCTCTCACCTCAAAACACAAGCCAAGCAAAAACACTAAGAAAAATATGATCCTAAGAGTGCTTTTTCTATTATGTTTGTTTAGCTTATGCTATTTAAAGAATGACTCATGAACTATAGAATAGAGTTTTTTTGGTGAGGATGGATTCCTATGAAGAAGGAGATCTACAAGAGAGGTTTTAGGTATGTTATGGTGAGGGCGGGCCATCCTATGATTGGGTATTGGACAGAGATAACCAGCGGAGTGCTCACTGTGTCATGATTGTGTGATCACCTATAGCTTATTCTGGGTGAGATGTTGGTTAAGAATGTGTATATATTTTAAATTTGTGATGTTTTGGTAAGACTCAGAGAGAGAAAAAGAAAGGAAGTTCCTTTCTATAATTTGTTTGTCAACCATCAGCTGGGAATGACTTCCAGCGTATAGGTTGCCCTCAATTAATGTGAGCTAAAGTAGAAAAGTAGAATGAAATGAAATGATTTTTAAAACCAAATCAAAATGTAGAATTCGATGCCACAAGTAGATGAATAGGAGAAAGGATGCTCTTTCACTAATGTGATACTAATGAAATGGAAGAAATTTTTGTTTTAAAAACCAAAATAAGATTGCTTTTAGACAATAGAAGAGAAGAAGGTTCTAGGGGAGAAAGTTTTAATGTAAGAAATTTTTAGAAAAGAAACAAACATACAACGTTTTCTCCTAGAAATGAAAGAATGCAAAGAACCCTGAATGGCTCCCCTCGGGGCGTGCCAAAATGGTTCACCTAAATCTAGATGTGTTTTTTTGAATGTTGATGAAATAGATAAGGGTAATGGGCTAAAAGGAATACCTATTGAGATGTCTGGTTATAGGTTGTTACGCACTTATGACTTTTGGATCCATAGTTGATCGTGAGAGCTACATTTTTTCTTGGAGGAACTACCTAAAATGGAAAAAAATACCACCAAACAAAAGTTAAACAAGATATGTAGTGGACTACCTAGCGTGTGCTAGATCTGGGAAGTGTGATACTTCCTAGACAACTGTCAATCCACCGTGGTTAAAATGATTTAGGTATCTCATTCATCTACAATAAGCAAATTCATTCACAACAGGCTAAGCTATGATTGAATCTAAAGGTCAAGGTCTCTGTTAGGGTACTATTACTATTTAGGGTGAGATTCTAGGTGGTTTTGGGTATTTGGTGGAGGTTTAGAAACTTTGTTCTTGATTCCTGGTAAAAGACACAGAGACCGATGTCGGTCTAGTATGACCGGTGTCGGTTTAGGTTAAGCGAAGATGGTTGTGGGTAACCAGTGTCGGTATGGTTGGAATACAGGAAACTCAATAGAAACTTGGCTAGGTGATAGATCTGAGGCTAGCTGAAAAGGAAGGGAAAAGGTAAGGTTTATGTGGATCCTAGATATGCACATGAATGATTAAGATCTAGGTATGGGCATTGCAAGGGTATGGATAAAAATATGGTAAATTTTTCATGGAGGTAGATGATGGGGGAATGGAAATGAGAGAAAAATCTAATAACATATGTAAAAGGATCTACCAAATGATGAATAGATGAGTGTTGGTTAACAAAACTTATTATTTGTAAGGGCTTGATCCCAGGTTAGTAATGGTGGGTGATCAAATGGAATGATCTTTTTGTAGTCTTTGGTGCTTCCCGGATGCTCCTGTGAAGGCAAATGGCTATGTGATTGCTTCTTGCATCGCTATAGATGCTCGATGTGTGTACTGAGATGTTGGTTCTACTTGCATGCAACTCTAGTTTCGTCACTTATTCTTAGAAGATATGATTATCTCTCAAAAATGTGCAAACCTCAAAATAAGGTTGTTTTAGGGTTAAATGGTAAGCGACGGTGGTTTTGCTTAGCGGTGGCGGTTAAGGGTAACCGGTGTCGGTTCGGGTAGGACTTCCTAGGTTTACTAAACTGGGTAGATCCCCTTGATTTTCTAGGATCTCATTTCATTTTACTCCCGGATTAGCATGGAAGCTTCCTTCTAATGGGTGGGAATGTGATTAGAAGGAATGTAGACATTTATTTTTAGTGTCCTGGGTAGGTATTAGTTAGTTATGACAACGTACTAATAATAGGACTTAGGGTGAGGCGTAATTTAGATGAGGTGGATATGTGGGCATTATCCCAATTAGGATATTTAAATAATAAATATTATGAGGATAATGAATTAATTTAATTTAATTAATTAAATTAATATTAGTGTGGGATGAAAGGGGCCATGGTTAGTTGAAAGTTTTCAAGGTGTTTATTGACGAGGGACAAAGGGGAGTGTGACCTAATTTTAGTGTCTACAGTTCCTCTATGGGTAAAGGAATGGGTGAGGTAGGTTCCTCTATTGGTAAAGGAACCAAGAAGGTGGATTCTACTCTGGGTAGAGGAGTTCATGTAAATATTTCCTCAATAGATGTTATAGGAGAATATTGGATAGATGGATCGGATGTTGTATTGAAGACTACATGTAACATCTTTGAAAAAACTATTATTATGATTACTTTCCCTCTTGACATTACAAATGTTGACATGTGATTTTTCTTAGGAAGGTGTACTCTTATAACTTTTGGAAATCGTGTTTGCAATGGATAACTTATTACTATGAAGAGATTCACTTTGTTTTGATTTCTGCTTACTTGAAAACGAGCCCATTCATCTTTTGTACAACTTTAATTAATTTAAAAAGGGTGGATTAAGATCTTGTACCGATGTTGTCTTAACTATTAAGTGTTGACAACAAAACCTTGGATCAATTCCATTGATCCAAGGCATGCTTCAGTTCTCCTTACCTGATTTGTCTAGTTGACTTGGCATTCTGAAATGGAAGGTGAAGTGGGATTGAGTTGTGTTTTGTTTATAAAATTAAAGGACCCAACTTCAGGTGTCCTTTCTTTACATCATACTTGTAATTGGTAAGCCTAGGCCTTCTTGTTAAATATTTTATAACGTTGAATAGTGTAATAGGACCAAGGACCTATTACTAAGTTATTAAGGTAAACACCTTAATCTAAGTTGTAATGTTCTATACTATTTGGATTTTAACCTAAGGTAGTTAAGACCTACCTAGGACCTATTGCTAAACTATTAAGGTTATTACCCTAACCTAAGATGGTATGTTTTATGGTTAGGAAGTTTTGAAACAACCTAAGGAAAATACTATTTACCTAAGGACTAAGGTTGATTTCTAACCTAATGTTAATCTAACCTAAAATAATACTATCTAAAGGGTACCTATGGACTACTTAGCAAGTGGTAAGGGTAGTGGCGTCGGTTTTCAAGGAATTAATGAGATTTTATTTTGGTTTTAATACCCTTTGAACTACCGTTTTGGCAGAGGCATGAGGAGTTAGGGGATGCCTAGTTGGCATCACCACTAAATGGAAATTGCATGCATTTTTGAATTAAGGAACTCACCAAATTTGGATGGCGGTGGAGAGGAGAGATAAGAGGAAAAATAACATTCCTTTCATTAATTAGCTTTGGTAATGGCGTAGAAACCACCTAGGAGAGATGCAAGGTAGATTTTGGAAGGTTGTTTGATCTTTGGTTCATTTCAATTTTTTCTCTGCATGGGGTTTTTGGTTCTTTGAACCAGTAGTTCTATTTTTTATCCATTGATATTCTTGGCATTCTTGAGCTATTTTTGGATCCTGTGGAGGTATAAGAGGAAGTAGGAATATTGGAGTTGTTGACGTCGCTTGGAAAAAAAAAAAAGAGAGACTGTGGAGGCTCGGTGGAAATCTTATACAAATCAATAATAAGCTCTATTAGGCATGATAGGCTCTACCCATTAAGTTGTTCTAATTTTTACTAAGTGTTTTCATTAAAATAACTCTACTTTTGGAAACAAATGAGTTTTAATGATATGTTTATCTTTCATTCTGTTGGTGTCATTTTTGAGCTTGCATACTATGTTGTCCTAAAATTTTCAAATCTATATTTTCTCAAAAACATTTTACCCTCTGAATTGATGGTTTGAAATTCTTCCCTCTAGCTGAATGCTTTAAAAATGCTCACAAACTTGTTGTTTTTCCCTAATTTGAAAGAATAATCCAAGTTTGCCCTTTTCTATGCCCTAGTTTTTCCAATATTGCGGGCTATATCATTTTCCCTTTGCCAGATCGTGGAAAAATTGAAATTGATCAAATCATACGTGTGTGCAATTTAAAATCCTATCCCAAGGTTGAAAATGTTTAGAAATCATGCTTCAGTTGATTCAAAATCAAAAAATCTGCCATCCTTGGTGAAAAAATTGAATTCTAGGGCATCCCTAGAATTTCTTATATTTTGATGGTCGACAGTGTCATTTGCCCATCAAATTCATCCTTGGAAGGTATTAGCGATGTGTTGGCTTCTAATTGGCTGAGGAAAAGTGGGGAAGTGTTGTAACTTTTCATTTTTCACCTTTTTTGACAAATGGGGCATTTTCGGGCCCAGGGACCTGTTTTTTCCAAATTTGCCTACGTGGCATATTTGATTGGCAGGGATGGCGGGTGGTCGGATTCCCTTAAGGTTTTTAGACCTTATTTTGTAAAAAATGTTAAAGTCACAAAATGGTCTAAAGCCCCACAGCTAATCGGGAGTGGACACGTGTCCTAAAAGACCAAAAAGGGAGGAGTGGGCCGATGGGGGACTTAGAGTTTTTTAGCTCTATTTTTCTAAAGTTTCAAAATCAGATTTTCCCCGCTCCGATCAAAGGAGGACGTGTGGAAGTATTTTGGTTGGAGGGGATGTGGGTGGCAGAGAAAAATTATGAAATTTTATGTTTTTGGCTCAAATGGTTAAAGTAAAATTTTGGACCGTGGCCTGTGACGAATCACAAGGAGACACATGGCGAAGGAGAAATCAAAGATGCAGGCCCATAGGGGAAAAAGTGAAAATTTTCCAATTTTCCAAAAAAGGTCAAAATGCACAAAATTGAAGTGCGATCCCAATGGGACCCACCATGTGCCATGTGTCAGTTCCAAAATTCAAAGGCAGAGGGGCGGGAAAAACGTCAAACTTTCCAAATTTTCAAAGGGTCATAAAGTATATTTTTTAAAACTAGGCCCGATCTAATCATTTTTTACCACATGTCCAATCTTATCCAAATAATTAAAAAGGTAACTCAAGCTTATTTTTTAGTCTGCATCTTCCACATGGAGGGCCAGATTAAAAGATGGAAAAAAGATTGACAGTTTATGTCCATCCATTTGTTTTGACCACCATGGGAGCTCCCAGAAGCTTGGAATCATGATTTTTGCATCAAAATTCATCAAATTTATAGTGATTTTGTGTTGTCTTGGCCTTCCAGGATCATTGGCATCACTTTCATGGCTTAATTCTTTGATATGAGGTGATTTTTGAAATAAATTTTCCCTAATCCATCCAAAAATGTGAAATGACAAAATCAAAAGTTACAGAGGTAATTTGAAAAGGTAAAAAGGTGAAAATGATGAGTAAAAGGTGTTTGCATGCCTCAATGATGAAAAACATGCCTCCAAGATGGATAATGATCCAGATATTTGTAATGATTTAATCTTTTTGGGCACACCTGGCAACCTACGAATGTTTTTCTATTTGATGTCATTTTCATTGAATCATGAGGATTGTTTTGTAACAAACTTGATCCCATGGCATATTCTTTTCTTAGGAAAGAAGGCTCCAATGTGGCATGAGATATATAATGCATTTTGGAGAAATTGTAAAGGGGGTTGGGAAAAGTTGAAAAATCACGAGAAAATTCTGAGAGAAAACTCATTTTTCTAAGAAACCCACCAAAGAACTGAATAATTTCTTCTATGTTGGATTTTCATGTATGTGAGTTGGTTACAAGTGTATAGCCATCACACAAATGACTCCGAGATTGTTCATGGAACTCTCCCCGCTAATGAATCTAACAAGATTTTGAGTTAATCTATGTTTTCCTCGGTAATATGATGTTTGTTATCATTTTTAAATGCTTACAAATAGTTTTCATTTTTCATGTTGTAATCTTTCATTGAAAGTCTTTGGAGATCACATGAATCTCCATTTATTATTGATAGTTTAGTGGAATTTGCAATCTCATGTTCAAAAGAGCCTTCATCTGATAAAGAGATAAACAAATTTAAAATCACTTTACCTTCCTTGATTGCAGAGATTGCTTATAATCCTTTGGGGGTACTTTAGGCGTGGTTTGATCAAGGATTTTTGTGTTTAATTGATTTCTTTACTTCAAGATTTTGTGGTGAATTCTCAAATATTGTGTGAAGAGTGCAACTTGGGCTTCCATTTATGCCTCTTTCGGTTAAAAGAATAACCCTGATTATTTGAAGCATTTTTTCTGATAGTTGTTCAAGTATTGTAGAGGTTGTCAAAGATCTGATATATCCCAGTTTGTCTTGTCAACACCCCACCAAAAATCATTCTAAACAACCCATCCTACCCATACTACCCCTGCATCTTCATTGTTTGTCAACAAAAGAATACAATCCATTTACAAAAATGCACAAAGCGAATTAGGATTATGCAATGTCTTTAGTAACCCTTTCCTTGCATTGAAAATATCTCCATGATCCGGGAGTGACAACTTGTGAAAGTAATATTTAGAGTGTTGGTCATATTTTCCCAAGGCCTTTTCACACTATTTACATAAATTTAGGGATATCTTCATCTCCTTCACCATTTAGGGGTTATAATGTAGGTTCTCTTATGTTCGTTGAAAGGCACAACCTAAAATAGTGAGGGTCAGATCAAATCCTTTCAAAGTGCTATCCATCTCTCCACAAATCTGAGTGTCAGTTAGATCACATCCTCAGCTACAAAATGACACACATCATGATCTATATGACTTCAAGCTTCATGCCATATCTTTGATGTTACTCAGACTGAAAAGGAGAAAAAAATTAGGTGCCAACACTTTAAGCATCTGCTGCCGAGGACATTATTTCAGTATTGCGCAAGATTTCAAATCCCTAGTAATACTTCTTCTGTGATTTGTGTGCAATTACAAATATGAGTATCATTTTCTGATAAGATTTATAAGGCTGGAATGAAGAGTAGAGTTCTGGGTTTGATGTTTTCTTAGTTCAATCTGATCCATGTGCATACATATTTGAGATATTTAAATGCATATCAAACCCTGGTAAAGTCCCTTACAAATTCTGCATGCAAATACGTTGTTGAAGCATCATTTTATAATCAGATTTGTAAGGATTAAGTGAAGATATAAGTTCTGCCTATAATTTTACTAGCTTCCAGTAGTTGTTGCACTTCATTTACATTTGTGGTTGATAATTTCAAGAAGAAAGAAGGTCTGATTTGTAAAGTTTGGAAATATTTTCAGTGCTGGTAAATATTTAACAGAAGTATTTTTACCGCATTTATACAACTTGGGTGAAATTCCTTAATGGCGACTCCATGCTGATTTGATATTAATAAATACTAGTGTCTTGCCTTTCTGTCATTTATTTTTGTGTTGCTAATCTCTGCAAAACTGGAAGGAAGAAGATCTCTCTTCCTTAAAGACTTTGCTAAGAAATTGTTTTCAGATTCAAGGAACTCAAAGTTGGAAGGGAGAAGAGTTTGGAAAGTTGTTAAAGGTCAGACATTAGGAAAAGATATATCCATTGGTGAGAGAGATCAACCTTTGGTAGAAGATTATCATTCTTCTTCAAGTGATTCTGATTCAAGCAATCCTCTCATAAACTTGTTTTCCTCAACTAGTGAAGGTCCTTCTACTATACCTGGTAAGTTCCTTCTCTAATCTGCACCTTTGTGTTTTAATTCGAGTAAATATTTCCAAGAAAATCAGCACTTAGAGAATACCAGTCTTTTGAATCACATTCTTGAGCCCCAAAGATCTTGCACTCCTCATCAGCTTGTTTCACCTCCAAGATCACCTCCACTAAACAATATGGCTCAGCCTAGACAGCCATTTGTTGTTAAAACCTTTGGTCCTATATATTTTAGAGGAATGGATGGTTACCCGAATGTTGTTCCATAAGATGTCGAAATAGATTGCCAAAATTTCAAGGCAAAAATGCAATAATCGGTGATCAACATCTCAAACTCTTTGTTAATATGATGGAAGATTTTAAGATAGAGTTTGAATATGTGTATATTAATTTGTTCATTCATACACTAGAAGAAGATGTTAGGGATTGGTATAAGGCTCTCACACGATAATTCTATTGATTCATGGACTGAAATGAAAAATGCATTTAGGTTAATATGGTGACAAGACTGATCCTAGATTTCTTTTATTTGAGTTTGAGAATATCAAGAAGAACCCTAATGAATCAGTCCATGAATTCAACACAAGGTTTAACAAAACTTTGAGAAGGCTGCCTGTTAATTTGAGGCCTTGTGATGAATCTTGTCTAATCAAATATGTAGATGCATTTGATAAGAAGGCAGCCTATTACCTAAGAGACAAGAACCCAACCAATCTAAGACAAGATTTCACCATGGCACTTCAAATTGAGAACAATATCAAAGCAATTGGGAAACCTCTCAAGAGAGATGGTGTAAAATTGATAAACCCTAAAAAACCTCAAGCTAGCAAAGGTGTTGATTTAGAAGAGGTTGTGAAAACTTTGGTAGGGGCTGTCAAAGAAATCTCATACAAGTTGGCAAGAGCTGAGAAGGGAATTGGGCAGACTTCACAAGGTTAGCCTAGGTAGCAAGCACAAGATAGATTTGGCAATCACCATAGGAATGAGTAGAGGTTTGATGAAAAAGGTAAAGGGCATGTTGGATCTGTAAATAGACATCCTCAAGCACGTGAAGGAAGAGTGTTTCCTAATCCCTTAACTGCTAGGGTTGTTGTTGTTGAAGAGGTTGCTGATATTGATTGGTGTGATAGGTGTCTTCTACCCCATCCTCCATGTGAAGTGGACCAGCAAGAAGGTGAAGCTAATAATGATGATGGTACTAATGATGATATTTGCATGATGGGTTGTTCTTCAAGCTCACAAGGAGGAGCAACATCTACTGAAGTAATAAGTGCTAGGAAAGCTATAAATTTTGGGATTACATCAAATGGGTACAAATATTTCTTCCCCCTCATGCTCTTGAAGTTGATGTAGTGCAAGATTTTTAAATTCCTAACAATTACTTTGAATACTTAAGAGCTTTGATGATTAAGAAGTACGATGGTGGTATCCCTTCAGAGGAAGATAGATAATTGTTGATGAATGTTGTTGTAGCTCAAGAGAAAGACTATAACACTAGAAGAAAATTGTTAAAGGAGTTGGGCCTCGTGCCAAACCTAAAACACCCTTACTCACAAGCATTCAAAAAGAAGCTCCTAGAGAGAAGCACTGCCAAAAGTTTTGCTACCCCAAACAAAAATTACAGTCCTCCTCATGCCCAAGCTGCCAAGAATCCACTTCCATCTAATGAATCTTCTTATCTCCCTTCCAATGTTGTTTTTCCAAAGAGTGTCCCCTATGACATAGCCAAAGTATTGATCCAAATTAAAGTGAGTGTTCCAATCATTGAGTTTCTTATAATTCCTAAGCATAAGAAGAGAGAATTTGAGTACTTGGGATTGAAAGAAGAGAAGGTTACTCTAGGAAGAAATGTAAATGTTGTTGAAACTCCACCTCATATCATTGTTGACCTTGAAACACCACCAGCAGTAGAAGATCTTGGAGAGACACTTGAGGTATATTTGGGGACATCTTTGGTTGATTCCAAATTGAATGTTGATTCATTCTTCATAACTTTTATCACAAAGGATAAGCTACTTCACAATTGTATGTTTCATTTCGGTGCATCATGTAATATCATGCCTCTAGAATTAATGAATGAGTTGGACATCAAAGTGACATCAGCCTATGGAAAGTGTACTGCCATATACTTAAGATAAGTGTTGTTTGTAGGTTGTGTGAAAGGTTTGGTAGTGCAGCTTGCATCTTATCCAGGAGGAATTTAAAATTGGATGTTGTGATTGTTGATTTCCCGCTAAATGGGGTATGATTTTTCAAGAAAGCGGGCTGCAAGTGTTGGAGGGAGTGTCTAAATGGATATGTCTTTTCCACCATTCCCATTGAGGGCAGCCTAGTCAAGCTCTATGGAGAAAATAAAATGTTGCATCTAATTGAGGACCCAAACAATGCTTCCTATGAAGTGTTGTTTGCTGATGTAGATGCTAAGAATTTCATTGGTTTTGCTGATGGAAAAGATAACAAGATGGAAAAATCAAATTTCCTTGAGGTGGTAGGTTCTCCTTGGACCTTGTTATTTGATGGAGCTTGCTCCAAATTTGGAAATGGTGTTGGTATAGTTATGCTTTCTCCTAGTTTGGAAGAGTTTGCTTTTTCTTTCAAACTTAATTTTGAATGCACTAACAACATTGTTGAGTATGAGGCATTGTTGTTAGGGTTAAGAATTGCATGGAAATATGGAGTAAAATACATTGTTGCAAAAGGAGATTCAGAGCTGGTTGTCAAACAAATAAGAAAACTGTATGCTACAAAAAATCAGCATATGAAATCAGTACAAGCATGTAGTTTGGGATTTAATTGAAATGTTTGATTCCTTTAACATTGTGTATCATGACAGAGGTCTCAATGTTACTGCTGAAAAATTGGAAGTGTTGGGGTCAAGATTTGGAGTTTGCATTATTTCACCTTATTGTGAATACAACATTGAAGTGCTAACTAGGCCAGCTATCCCTGATAATGTGAAACATTGGCAAGTTTTTAATGATGATGCTCAAGTGCTAAGGTTCTTGCAAAACCAAGGTGAGTTTGCAAATCAGAATATTGATTAGGAGCCAATGGTATGCATGACTAAAGGAAGAGAAACTTTGTTTGAGAAAGACATCATCTAATTGAAAACAAACACCATTCCTAGAGGTCTTGTTGCACTTGAGTCAAATTTTAACAATGCTGATTGCATCATAAATAGAAACATGTCTACCTCAAGGGATGTGGAAGAGCATAACTTGGGCACTAATGGTAAACCAAGGAAGATTTTGTTGGGCAGCAATTTAAGTAAAGAGAAAAAATAGTACTATGCCCAACTCTTGAAAAAATATCAAGACTGCCTTGCTTGGTCCTATTCTGAGCTAAAAGCATATAGAGAAGACTTGTTTCAACATGAGATCCCTCTTGAGGCTAAGACTAAGCCATTCAAATAGAGGAAAAGGCCAATTAATCCACTTCTCTCCATGAAAATGCAAGAGGAGTTAAAGAAGTTGAGAGATGGAGTTATTATTCAGCCCACTAGATATTCATCTTGGGTTACAAACCTTGTGCCTATCAGAAAGAAGAACGAAGACATCAGACTTTGTGTGGATTTTAGAAATCTAAACAAAGCATCCATGAAGGAAAACTATCCCTTTCCAAATATGGAAAATATGTTGCAGCTAGTGACAGGGTCTAAGTTGCTTTCTACATTGGATGGTTTCTCCAGATACAATCAAGTGGTAGTCAAAGAATCAGAAAGACTTAATACAACATTCACTACTTCGTGGGGAACATATGTTTTTGTTAGAATTCCCTTTGGTTTGATGAATGTTGGTGTCACTTTTCAAAGATAAATGGATGTTTCTTTTTTCGGTTACATCAATGACTTTATTACTGAGTTTACCAAGATGATGTGACTGCTTTTTTCAAGGCGAAGGTGATCATTTGCAACACTTGGAGAAGATGCTGATCAAATGTAGGGAGTATGGCATTTCCTTAATCCAAAGAAGTGTCATTTTGGCATGCGAAGGCCAAGCTACTTGGTCACATTGTGTCAAGAGATGGTGTTATGATAAACCCCGAGAGAGTGGAAGCAATTAACAAAGTACCTATCCCAAGAACCAAGAAAGGAATCTAATCTTTCTTTTATCAAATTAATTTTATTAGAAGGTTTGTTTCAACTTCATTGAGTTGACTCTTCCAATTACATGCATGCTAAAGAAGGACCAAGTTATAAAATGGGAGGAGGTGTCATTCAAGATTTTGAAGGAATTAAGGATTCACTCAAACATGCACCTATTTTAGTAACCCCAAACTATAAGAGGCCTTTCCAATTTTTTTCCTTTGCCTCTGAGTATACCATTGCTTCTGTTTTGTTGTAAAAGGATGAGAATGGGGCTGAGAGGCCTATTGCCTTCTTTAGTAAGGATTTACAAGTGGCTTAGCTGAAGTATACAATCATGGAGAAACAAGCATTTTCCTTGGTGAAAAGCAAAAAAATTTAGGCCTTATATATTGAGTTCAAAATTTTTGCTTATGTTCCCGACACCATGGTGAAAGACATCTTATCAGAGATGGAGATATCAAGAAAAATATGTAGGTGGGTGAACAAGCTATAAGAGTATGATATGGACATCCAAACCAAAAATTTGGTATGTGGTTTGGCCCTTGCTAAGCTCATGGCTGAGAGCAACTTGAGAATGTGCAAGTGAATCAGCTAGAGGAAGAAAGGGTAGATGTGCTTGCAAAGTTGGTAAGTTCTGAGTGGTACAAAGATGTGATCTTATACCTCAGAAACTTGTGCTGCCCTAGTCACTTAAATAAAAATAAAAAGATCCCTCAAGTGGCTTCTCAAAATATCTCATCACGCTGGACCTTGGGCTAGCTTGGAAGAACCTCGAAGGTGTCCTCTTGAAATGCATAAATGAAGATGAAGCTCCCAAGATAGTTGTTTATTTCCATGGGGGATTTTTTGGAGGACACTTCGCTAGAAAAGTAACATCACATAAGATTTTGAGAGCTGGTTATTGGTGGCCTACTCTCTTCAAAGATGCAACCTAGCTGGTTGGAAAATGTGATAGTTGCCAATATTTCTCTGGAAGACTAAAAGCTTGTGCTCCCTTCCGTTGCAGCCTATATTAATTGAAGCTCCTTTCAAATAATGGGGGATGGAATTCATTGGTGAGATTTCAGATCCTTCTAGTTCGGCCATAAGTGGATCCTGTAGCCACCGATTATTTTACAAAGTGGGTAGAGGCAATCCCCACCAAGAAAGTAACACACCAAATAATTATGGAATTTTTTTAATCAAATCATATGCATATTTGGAGTCCTAGTCAAGATTGTAGAAATGACAATGCCATGTGCTTTAGAGCCAAACCTTTAATGGTAATGTGCAATGAATATGGAATCAATCGACTTATTCTTAAAACTATAACCCCAAAGGAATGGAAAAGTTGAGTCCAGTAATAATAATTTGTTGAATATCATTAGAAGAAACTTGGAGCAAAACAAGAAGAAATGGGTGAACAATTGAAATTTGCGTTTTGGTTGATAGGATAACTCCTACAAGAGCTACTAGTAAAAGCCCATTTGAATTGGTGTATGGAACTCAGGATTTTCTACCCTTGCACATGCAATTATCTTTATTTCAGTTTTCCTAACAGTTGGAAGATCAAGAGCTTGGCCCATATGAATCAAGGATCAATCAAATTATTGAGCTTGATGAGGAGAGAAGAGCATCCCATCAAAGGCATGTCGATTTAGGGAAAAATTAAAGAGATTGTTTGACAAGAAGGTCACTCCTAGAGCCTTCAATGTTGGAGATATGGTTTTGATGTGGGATAAGTAGGCATGAAGATAAGGGCAAGCATCACAAATTTGATGCATTATGGATGGGGCCTTATGCCATTGATTTCAGAATTGGTGAACATACCTTCTTTCTCAAGGACTTAGATGGGGAATCGCAGAGCTTCTGTTAATGGAAGACATTTGAAGAATTTCTTGGATTAATATCCAAATCTGAGGTATGCACTAATTATATAGTTATATAGTCTTTGTTTTTTTCTTTGTTTTTGTTATTTTGTTGGTGTGTGGTTTGCCCTTGTTCTTGGTAGCCATTCTGGTCGGTTTCTTAGCTCATTTTTTAAGGATGGTTCTAGTTTTTGACTACCTTGCATATTGAATCCTTTTCCTAATGGATATTTTGGCACTTGGTCTATGTTTTGTCCTTGTGACACTCACTGGGAGTGCCCATCCCCAAGCAAGAGCTCGATGTTGGTGCCATTTTTGAGCTTGCACCATGTTGCCCTAAAATTTTCAAATCTATATCTGCTCAAAAAATGTTTTACCCTTTGAATTGATGGTTTGAAATTCTTCCCCTCTAGCTGAATGCTTTAAAAATGCTCACAAACTTGTTGTTTTTCCCTAATTTGAAAGAATAATCCAAGTTTTCCCTTTTCTGTGCCCTAGTTTTTCCAATTTTGCGGGCTATGTCATTTTTCCCTTTGCCAGATCATGGAAAAATTGAAATTGATCAAATCATACTTGTGTGTAATTGAAAATCCTATCCCAAGGTCGAAAATGTTTGGAAATCATGCTTCAGTTGATTCAGAATCAAAAATCTGCCATCCTTGGTGAAAAAATTGAATTCTAGGGCATCCCTGGAATTTTTACGTTTTGATGGTCAGACGGGCGTCATTTGCCCATCAAATTCATCCTCAAAAGGTATTGGCTACGTGGAAACTTCTAATTGGCTGAGGAAAAGTGGGGAAGTGTTGTAACTTTTCATTTTTCACCTTTTTGACAAATGGGGCATTTTCGGGCCCAGGGACCCATTTTTTCCAAATTTGCCTATGTGGCATGTTCTGATTGGTAGGGGGATGGCGGGTGGTCGGATTCCCTTAAGGTTTTAGACCTTATTTTGTAAAAAAATTTAAATTCACAAAATGGTCTAAAGCCCCGTAGCCAATCAGGAGTGGACACGTGTCCTAAAAGACCAAAAAGGGAGGAGCGGCCGATGGGGGACTTAAAGTTTTTTAGCTCTATTTTTCTAAAGTTTCAAAATCAGTTTTTCCCCCGCTCCAATCAGAGGAAGATGCATGGAAGTATTTTTTTGGAGGGGATGCGGGTGGTAGAGAAAACTTATGAAAGTTTTATTTTTGGCACAAAGGGTTAAAGTAAAATTTTCAACCATGGCCGTAGTGCGACGAATCATAAGGAGACACAGGGCGAAGGAGAAATCAGAGGTGCGGGCCCACGAGGAAAAAGTGAAAATTTTCCAATTTTCCAAAAAGGTCAAAATGCATGAATTGAAGTGTGATCCCAATGGGACCCACCATGTGCCACATGTCAGTTCAAAATTCAAAGGTGGAGGGTGGGGAAAAGTCAATTTTTTTATTTTCCAAATTTTCAAAGGGTCATAAAGTAAATGTTTTAAAACTAGGCCCCATCCAATCATTTTTGCCATGTGTCCGACCTTATCCAAAAAATTAAAAAAGTAACTCAAGCTTATTTCTAAGTCTCGCATCTTCCATGTGGAGGTCCAGGATTAAAAGATGGAAAAGATCGGTTGTTGTGCATCCATTTGTTTTGACCGCCATGGGAGCTCTAGGAAGATTGGAATCATGATTTTTGCATTGAAATTATCAAATTTATAGTGATTTTGTGTCGTCTTGGCCTTTCGGGATCATTGGCATCACTTTCATGGCTTAATTCTTTGATCCGAGGTGATTTTGAAATAAATTTTGCCCTAATCCACCTAAAAACGTGAAATAACAAAATCAAAAGTTGCAAAGGTAATTTGAAAAGGTAAAAAGGTGAAAATAATGAGTAAAAGGTGTTTTCATGCCTCAATGATGAAATACATGCCTCAGGGATGGATAATGGTCGAGATATTTATAATGATTTAATCTTTTTGGGCACACCTAGCAACCTGCGAATTTTTTTCTTGTTGATTAATTTTCATTGAATCATGAGGATTGTTTTGTAACAAAATTGATCCCATGGCATATTATTTGCTTGGGAAAGAAGGTTCCAATGTGGCATGAGGTATATAATTCATTTTGGAGAAATTTTAAAGGGGAGTCGGGAAAATTTGAAAATCACAAGTAAATTTTGAGAGAAAGCTCATTTTTTTAGAAACCCACCAAAGAACCAGAATAATTTCTTCTGTGTTGGATTTTCATGTATGTGAGTTGGTTACAAGTGTATAGCCATCACACAACTTTGAGATTGTTCATGAAACTCTCCCCTGTTGATGAATCTAACAAGATTTTGAGTTAATATATGTTTTCTTGGGAAATATGATGTTTGTTATCATTTTTAAATGCCTACAAATAGTTTTCATTGTTCTTGTTGCAATCTTGCATTGAAAGTCTTTAGAAATCACATAGAATCTCCATTTCTTGTTGATAGTTTAGTGGCATTTGCAATCTCATGTTCAGAAGAGCCTTCATCTAATAAAGAGATAAACAAATTTAAAATCACTTTACCTTCCTGGATGCAGAGAGATTTCTTGTAAGCCTTTGGGGGTACCTTAGGCGTGGTTTGATCAAGGATTTTTGTGTTTAATTGAGTTCTTTACTTCAAGCTTTTGTGGTGAATTCTCAAAGATTGTGTGAAGAGTGCAACTTGGGCTTCCATTTATGCCTCTTCTGGTTGAAATAATATCCTAATTATTTGAAGCATTTTATCTTGATAGTTTTTCAAGTATTGTAGAGGTTGTCAAAGATCCGATATATCCCAGTTTGTCTTGTCAACACCCCACCAAAAATCATTCTAAACAACCCATCTTACCCATACTACCCCTGCATCTGCATTGTGTGGCAACAAAAGAATACAATCCTTTTACAAAAATGCACAAAGCAAATTAGGATTATACAATGTCTTCAGTAACCCTTGGCTTGCATTGAAAATATCTCCATGATCTGGGAGTGACAACTTGTGAAAGTCAAATTTGGAGTGTTGATCATATTTTCCCAAGGCATTTTCACACTATTTGCATAAATTGAGGGATATCTTCATCTCCTTCACCATTTTGGGGTTACAATGTAGGTTCTCTTACCTTGGTTGGAAGGCACAACCTAAAATAGTGAGGGTCAGATCAAATCCTTTCAAAGTGTTATCCATCTCTCCATAAATATAAGTGCTAGTTATATCACATCCCCAGCTACAATATGACACACATCATGATCTATCTAACTTCAAGCTTCATGCCATATCTCTGATGCTTCTCAAACTGAAAAGGAGAACAAATTTGGGTACCAACACATTCATGCTTATTTTTTTCACTGTATTTTCCTACTTGAATTTGCTGTGTGATGAAGATTTTATCTAGGTTTGTTTCTTTTATTGGGTGAAAGTGTGAAATGGGCTATCTTCTATTGAGCTTGAGATGATTTCAAATATTTTTCACATTTTTCTAAACTATGCTAAATTAGACACTCTAACTCAACGTTTAGGAGGCTTTTTTAGCTGGAAAATAATTGTAACATGTTATACTATTGCTGAGCTGAGACATTTTGATTTTGAGAACTCTTTTGGACTACTATGGAAGAAGTATGTTTTGGGTTTTGGTTCTCCCTTGTTTAAAATTTGATTAATTCATACTAGCTTCTGCTTGAACTTTTATGACATCAATTTTGTTTCTTGCACACTGTAAGTCATGAGCAGATTTTTAAAGACTTACGATTCTAGGTCTGAACGAACCTTCTTGTTGCAATCTATCTAATAGTAGGGATGAAATTTACCTCATCGTCATGATTTTGGACAGAGCTTATTGAATATTTTTACATCTTCTACGAAATAATATTTCGTGCTACTGAGAGATTATCTTGTCGGTTCATCTTGTTGGATTTTCTAAATCTTGACATTTAGATTGTGTGTGTGTGTGTGTGTGTGTGTGTGTGTGTGTGTGTGTGTGTGTTATCCTGAAGGAATGATATATCTAAGTTGAATTATGGATTAGTGAAGTCTTGACAATCTTAAGGAAATGAGTTGGAATATTTTGGTTTTACTCTTCTCCTCGAGCTCGACTTGAGCACACGACTTGGGGTCATGTCACTTTTTTTTGTTCTTCCTTGGGGTCGAATTGGGGTTAGGTCGGGGTTAGGTTCTTTCCTTTATTACCCTGTAGACTGTTCCTTTGATTCTTGTGAAGTTGGGAATATGAGTTGGCTTGACTATGAATATTTTTTTTTCCTTCATTTACCATCAAAGGATGGGTAAGCTTTATTTGCGATGACACTCGAAAAGAAATTGTGGTCACATAAGATTACATTATTTAATGGTACTTTGTCTCTTTCTTGAAGGTAAAATTAAAGAAATGTTTCGTTTAATGCTATTAACATTGGGATGAGTTTTAATGTTCAGTTGTTGTTTGTTTCTTGAAGTACTACTTTGATGGATTACATAGTGGTTATTTGGAGGATAGACCTTTACTTCTCCTCCTTCACTATTATTTTGTTAGGGATCTAATTATGGTGATGTGTGATCAATTCCAAGTGCATGTAAATGGAATTTATGCTCTATCAAACTTGTAGATGCTAACCTAAAACTCAGGCTAGATTTTGGCATTGAATTTGGATGTAGTATCTTAAAATAGGAAACTCTTACTTTAAGATGATGATGGTTCATCCTAAATTCTATAATAAATATTGAATGAGCTTGGCCTTAGATAATCTATGATGGGGTAAGTTAATGTTGAGTATTGTAGATCATTACTTCCTTAAAATAATTCTATTTTTATGAATTATTAGAGTTAGTAACTTTCTTTGATTTAGAGTGAATGAATCAAGAAATGAGCTATAAATATCTATAGTAGGAATGTGGTAAGTAATTCAGATGGAATTTTACTTATCAGGCATAAAATTCCTTATGAAATCATTGGATGAACATTGTTTTGATTACATCATGATCTTTACTTAATGTTAATATGGCCTAACACTTTGTTCTTCCTTTCATGACTGTTATTTATTTATGATGTATCTTTCTGTAATGCTTTAGTTGTTTCATAAAAGTAGAGTTCTTTTTATGAAACAGTTAGTTGAAAGCACATTGTTTTAATGCTTAGTGCTTATCATGCTTAGTTCAATGAACTGACCTGTGCTAGCAATTTTTGTAGATGGACTTCATAAGTGATAAAAGAGACAAGTTATCTTATGAAGATACTTTTTTTTACCTAAAGACTGGAACTTTTATGAGGAAATATGATTCATTATTGAAATTTATTTGTAAGAGGAAAAGTTGTATTTATTAATTGAGCTTATTGATGTTGTTTGACATTAAAGATGTCTGAAATGTTTGGACTTGTAAAGTATGTATTCCACTTAGATGAATGGAAATATTGTGGGTTTAATTGTACTTGATGTGTCATTCTCTTTGTACATTCTATGAAGGGAAATGCAAGATTACTCTCTCTCTCTCTTCACACACACACACACACAATATATGTGTGTGTGTGTGTGTGTGTGTGTGTGTGTGTGTGTGTGTGTGTGTGTGTGTGTGTGTGTGTGTTTTGAACCTTTTCAGTTTGACTTAAAATGAATTAGGTGGTAAGGGAATTAGATACACTATCCCTTTATTAAAATGCAACTTATCAAGTTGGCATACATGGTTGATCATTTAACTAAATCACTATGGTTTATTAAAATGATGATAATGGAAGTACAAATTCATTATGATATCTTGAATAATGTAAGGGGTTGCAATGAACCTAATTATTAATAAGAAATAGAAAGATGAACTACCTCTTGACCAATACCTTTAAAGGTATAAGACAATTGAAAGGTAAGCATGAACATTTAACAAGTAGAATTCATCTCAATGAAGTATAATATAAAGGGATCTAATTTGGAACTTAAATAAGATAAGAATGGATGAGTAAATTAAGTGAAACATATTATTTGATTGTTGTTTCTATTTTATTAAACTGAATCCTAAAGTAGGAAGTTAATAAAAAAGGGAGCAACCTTGATGTTTCTGCAAAGCAATTGCAACTCAATGATAGTTGGCAATCTTAGGGTTTAATGAAACTAGGGATTTAGTGGGGTTGCTGTAATTAGACATTAATTTTAGAAAATAATTAAGTACTTAACTTCTTCAGGGATATGTACATCTAGATGGTGTAACACCTATGTCAAACTATTAACTTTTCCTCTTTTGCATTGCAAGCATTGACATGTGATTTGTCCTAAGAAGGTGTATTATTTTGACTGTTAGAAATCATGCTTGCCATGGATAATTTATTTTTGTTCTTGGATTCATTTTGCTGAAATGTTATTGCTTGCAAGGAATCCATTCTGTTTGAGATAAGAAAGGTTGTAAACTAGTAATGTTGTTTGCAAATTACCTCTTTATAATAATGAAACCTTGATCAATTCCATTGATCCAAGGTATGTTTTAATTATTCTTACCTGATCTGTATGGTAAAATAACATTCAGAGGTTGAAGGAAATAAAGGACTAAACTCTTGTATTTATATAATTTCATTGATCTTATTGGAAGTTATTTCTTTGCATTCTGTTGTAAGTAGTGTGCTTGGATCTTCTTGTTAATTTCTCTAGGATGTTGAATGGCGTAAAGAGGATGGAGGTCTACTTCAGGACTATTGAGGGTAAAAACCTAAGTCCTAGATCTTTAAGATCTATCCTAACGGGATTCTAACCTAAGGTAAACTAGACCTACCTTATATCTATGTTTACACTAATCTTGTTGCATCCTAACCTAAGTTGTATGTTTTACAAAGTGGGGGATTTGGAAATAACCTAAGGTAACTATAGGTTTATTTCTAACCTATTACCTAATACTAAATTGGTATGAAGTATGGCCTATCCTAAGATGGCAAATTTACCTAAGGAAATGTTTAAAAACCTAAGGTAAATACTTTCTAAACTAACCTAAGGTCGGATCCTAAGCTAATGATATCTATCCTAAACTAATGCAAGGATGGAAGGGGACCTAAGGGGGTCGTATGGAAAGTGGATGACATGGCGATGGTTCCTAAGTCATTTATTTGATTTGATTTTTGAATTTAATCGAGGGTACTGCCAGTTTTGGTAGAGGCATGGAAATTTGGTAGAAACCTACTTGGCATCATCACTAGAGTTAAGTAATGCATGCCATGGTGGAAATTGGACTCGCCAACTTTAGATGGCGGTGGCATGGAGATATAGGTGGGAGATTGGAAATTAATGGCATTTATGGTCATTGGTTTTGGTGAGCAAACCACCTTGGAAACCATGTGAGTAGATTTGTTGGGATTTGTTTGGTCTTTCATGCATTTTGATTTTTGCTCTGCATGGAGCTATTTGGTTCTTTGAACCAACAATTCTATTTTCAGTTTGTTACTATTTTTAACTCCCTTGGACTATTTTTAATCCAATGGAAGTATATGAGGCATTTGAGAAGGAATTTTTTGGTTGTTGATTTCATTTGGAGAAGGAGTTGTGGAGGCTCGGCTGGAAATATTCTTCGAATCAACAGAAGCACTATTAGGCATGATAGGCTCTATCCATTAAGTTGTTCTACTTTTCTCTAAATGTCTTCATTAAAAACTCTACTCTCGTGAGATAAATGGGTTTTTATTTTTGATGGTTACTTGGTTTTCTTGCTTGAATATTTTCTGTATTCTCTGATTGAGGAACCTCTGCTTGAAAATGTAGTCATTGAGTTGTTTTCCTGTTTGGTTAATGGTGAATCATGCCTTGAAACTACTTATGATTTGAGTAATGTTGAATTTGTGTGGATTCGGCTTGTCTGCCCAGAATGGGTTTATGGAAATATGTTGTAGCTTATGTATTGAAACTGGGTTGTCATTTTGGTTGGTAGAAGACATGAATATTATTTTTCTCTGTTACTTCTCTAATTTTTCAAAGTAATGTAGCTTCTATGTAACTACAAGTAAATGGATGCTTTGCTTCATGTTGGGTAAGTTTGAGTTTATATGGAAAATAGTGAACAAGTGAATTTTTCTTGATCTATTTTGTGTAAACTCTCTTTCTTCAAACCTGGTATTCGATGGAAGCTAAGTCGGAATGGTGTTCGATTTTTCTGTATTTGTGAATCCGAACTAGTATAGAAACAAGAATGAATGTTTTATTTATTCCCTTACCTCTTTTCTGTAAAATATTGTTGTTTGAATCTTGATCCTTTTATTGAAACTATGTGTTAATAGTTATTTGGATACTAAGATTTGGAACTGTCATGTTTGAATATAACAATGAATGAGTTCACTCCTTTTCTGAACTCTATATGTTTCTGGGTTTTCTATAAACACTTGAAAAAAATGGCACTAATGGTTTGATAGATGAAACCCTGTTACGTTGTGGATATTTTGAAAGATGGCTTATCTAAGTTGATGTTGTGTATACAAGTTGCTCTGTTTGAACTTGTTTGAGGTCAATCTTGCTGTCTTTTTCACTTGGTGAATTAGATGTTGTTGATTTATCTTACCCGTTCTTTCTCTGGGTAAACCACTAGGTAACTTGTTGGAGTAAACTTGTTAAAATCTGACTGTTGTAATTTCATGAAAAAAATTTGTTGAATGGGTATTCAACTTTTGGGGTTGATGGTTACTTAACCTGGAACTAACCAAATCAGTTCAGTTTGATAGGTTTTCTTGATCTCTGTGTAAGTTGGAATAAATTGAATGTCTTGTCGATTTCGTAGATGTGTACAGTTAAGCCTGTCCATAGAATTGAAATGAAAGGATTTTAATCATCTCATAATCTGACTTGTGCACCTGTTGCTAAGTCATGTTGTCCTTTTGTTTGCATCTTCTTGAAATCGATTCTAGATGGATTCTTCTCTATACATCCAATTGATGTTTTCTTCATCTCTGAATGGTTATGATTATGAGTCAATCATTCTATCGTTTTATCTTCATCTAGAAAGAATGAATAAGCTTAGGTTCTATGACTGAAACTTTGTCAAATTTGAATGACTATTGAAGACTGTAATTACCCTGTATGGCGATTAGCAATTTTTGTTATTGCATCTCCTTCTTGATATGGGTATTATATTACTGTCATTGGTTGTCCATGATGGGGAACCTTGCTTGAAATCTGTTTCAAATGCAACAGTCACACATTTTGTTTAGTCTCTTCTTCTATGTGTTTTATTTTATAAAAGAGTTGAGGATGTTGTGATTGGGTCTACATCTGTCCTTTGCGACCTTCTTCATGTGTGATAGAGTGTAGGAATCCTCTTCTGATCATGTCATTTGACTCCTTCTCTTTCATTCTCTGAGGTAAATTCTAATCACTTCCCCTTTGGAAATTGTAAGAGGTTATGTGTTGTGTTCTCTTTTCTGAGTTGTGAATGGGGATTCAGGTTAACCAAATTGTAAAGGAAGTTCTAAACTATTTTATCATAGTCATTCTTCTTCTTTTGGGTAAATATTGTCATATATTTAATTGGTTCAGTTGCATTACTTTCATAAATGCCTTTGTGTAGTCGTCATTACTACTTTCTTATTCACTTGACTTGTATTAAAGGATTTTAATATTTGTGATAGTAGATTAATGTGGGATGTTGTGCATTGAGTGAATACTTTCCTAATGTTAATGTATGGCCTAACTTGAGAACTTAGGCTATGTCTTGGATTTGGAATTAGGATGTCACATCTGAAATGTGAAACTCTTATTTATTTATGTTGTTAGATGATTCATCCTAAAACCTTTATGAAGCATGGAATGAGCTTAGCTGTAGTTGTATTTTTATGAAACTTTGTAAGCTGAGTTAGAAGGTTCCTACTTGAAAGTAACTCTATTTTGGTTAATGTTGTGGTAAATCAGCGGCACCCCACGGATGTTGATCAGATTTCTAGTTTGATCATATTAGCATCCAAAGTGTGATTGCACAACATTGAATCCTTTCCCCAAGTGTGGGACTTGTAAAATGAGAAAGGAATCTCTAGTTTAGAGGTTGGTTCCTCAATTCCTCTGGTCAGATTTATCACTTACAAGTTGCAGAGGTCTATATTCCTAACCCTACCCTAAATTCCAAAGGAGACAGAGATAGAGAATGCAAAAAAGCTAAAACTAATGCTAATAGGTGATGCACCAAAGGAGTGGTGAGCATTTCTCACTTCTAAGATTGACACAATTCATAAAATGCAACAAAACAACATGCACAACCGATAAGCTGTAATGAAGAATCAGAAATTAGTCAAACAACACCAGCAGAGGATGAAAAATTAATCACAGGGCCTGTATTGTTATTTTAACATCAAAATCACTTGCATTACAACACCTGGGAGGAAAAAATGAGTTGCAGTTCTTACAAAAGGTTTTATATTCCACAAAAATCACTTCCAAGGTGAGAAAGGGGACTGTAATACACAAAAATGTTCAACCCTTTGAAAATGAGCCAAATTGGCTTTTACGGTGCGCAAGGGCGAGCCCGAGAGAGAGAAACATGGGAAAACATGGGAGAGGTTCAATAATTGACAAAAATGCATTCAAAACAGAATGGGAATCCTTACAGACCCATTCCCTAACATTTTTAACCATCTTTGGGAGAGAATGCAATCCATTCTTCATTAAAAGCGGTGGTTGAAACGTCATTTCTGTTCATCACCACATGCCAGAGACGTTTTTCAATTTTATCTCCTCAAAATCCATCAAAATTCAAAATTGACCCAAGAATATTGTAGATAATTTCACCATATTTCCATTGATATAAAGAACATGAAAAACCGAGCTCTGGATCGAAAGATATGGCCATTTGAAGTTTTAGGGCAAAATAGGGCCAAATCGGGTTGGCGGGCAAAAATTCAAATTTTTGCACCTTTTTGGTCATTTGGAAAATTTTCCAAAATTTCCTGCACTCCACCACTCTAGGTGCCATGTGGCGGCATCTCATTGGCCATGGGCCTTCAGGGAAAATTTTCCCAAAAAACTCGCGAGCCATAACTTCAAAAATACATGGAGTTGGAGGAAAACTTTACCTTTCTACGGAAAGTGAGAAAGAGCTCTATCCAATGGTGTCATTTTCAGAAGGTTTTGAGTGCCTAAAAATAAAAATATTATGTTTGAGGCACAAGAGAAGGAAAGATGAAAGGGAGTTAGCCACAAAATGAGTAGGGGGCACATTTTGGATAACAATTTTGGCGACTCGAGAGGGGTCATCACATGGGCCCTGTTGGATGAAGTTACCGGTTTCTGAAGCAATCCATTGGGCATGGAGTTACCTAATTTTCTATCCCCGATACCCCAACTGACTAGAACGTTGCAAGGAGGAACATGGAATATCACTTGATGGAGCAAGGCCTGCAAACACATTCCCAGGAATAGCAAGCCTGTGCCAAAGCACTTAGGGAAAGAAAAACTAATCTACAGCAAAACAATGTGCACAAGCACTTGGAGGAATGAAAACCTAAGCTAATATTTACAAGGTGGAGAATTTCCCTTTAGTAGCAATGCTTTAGATGGATCCCATTGACTGGAATCTATAGTTCTTCACCATCCAATGAAGACAATTGGAAGGCATTGTTGTCCTTACACTTTGTGACCATGTATGGGCCACTCCAAATGGCATCAAATTTTGAATGCCTTCCCGGTTTTGCTCTATCTGCATCCCATTTTAACACTAGATCTCCAACTTGGAAGGATCTATTCTTGGCCTTTCTATCAAAGGTCTTCTTTATCAAATCCTGATCCTTCTCCATTGCTTGGGATGCATGATTCCTGATTTCTTAGAGCTCCATCAATTCTACATATCTAACTTCCATGGGCTCAAGCTCCAACAACTCCAACTATTTCATGAGTTCCAATTTTGGCAACTCAAGTGATATGGGAAAATTACCTCTCTCCCATAAACAAGCCTGAATGGAGAGTTACTGTAGATCTTTTTGGAGTTATCCTATCAGCCCATAAAGCTGATTTCATATTTAGTATGCCAAGACCTCTCGATTTTTATCAAGAGTCCTCTTAATGATCCTCAACAAGTTCTTGAACCTGATCTTCTTCCTTCACTATAGTCTGATTGTACTGAATAGCCATCAAGTAGTGAAAACCTCTGAGAAGCAACAACTTGTAAAATTTGCTCCATGGAAGGAAGTGGGTAATGATCCTTAAGAGATGCTCTATTCAAATCTCTCGAAGTCAACACAATCTGATTTCCCCACTCTTCTTGATGTCGATGGAACCAAGTTGGCAACCCAACTAGAATGCTTGATAGGGAATATGATTCTTGATTCTATTAATTTATTCAATTCTTTTCTCATGAGAGGCTCCATGTGAAGGAAATTCTGATTGGCCTTTGTTTCTACCGATGGGCTTAGTATTTGGATCCAATTCAATGGTGTGTTGAGCTAACTCATGGGATTAAAACCTTTCAAATCTTCATAGCTCAAAGTAAACACATCAGCAAGGGAATTCTTGACAAAGTTGTATGAACTCATACCTTTCTTTGCTAGTTGTCATCTTGCCAAATTGGAGTGATTTGCCTTCTCCTACCGAGATGGACACCGAATCTTCTTCCTTCACTTGGATGTTTTCTTTCTCCTTCCTAAACTGATCATTAGGATTGAAAATGGACTCAAAGTAATAAGCCCCTTTGGTAGTTTGTTGGTTCTCACCTGCACCACCTGGTCACCATCTACTTGCTGCTCCAACTTTTCTGATTTTTGTTGAGAACTCAACTTTATTCTTACAAGAAATGGATGATTTGCTAATCATTTTCAAATACTTGCCAACTTACATTGTTTTCCGACACTGAAGGCCTCACAATCACATGGATGTTTGGCTATACCTTTTCCTTTTGAATGCTTTCAACAACGTCAAAGGCTGCCCCAACTGCTATAAGCCTATCAGCAGCTTGGTTCTCTTTCCTAGGAATGGATTTGATGCCAAAACCCTCAAAATCTTCAATGAGGTCCCACACCCTATTCTTGTAGCACTTGAGTAGATCATTCTTGACAGCATGCTGCCCCTTGACTTGGTTGACAATCAACTCACTATCACCAAAGACTTGCAAGTTCTTTATTCCTCTTTGATTGCCCAATGCAAGTCCTTGCACCAAGGCTTCATATTCAGCAGTGTTGTTAGAGCATGCAAACTAAAATCTAAAAGCTGAATAATACTTAACTCCTTGAGGTGAAACCAGCATGGCTCCCCCTCCTGCACCTTTTCTACTCCTTGATCCATCAAAAAACAGCTGCCATACCTCATTGTCATCTTTGTGGTCCGGCTTGGTGATCTAGGAATAGGCTTATTTTCTTCATGCATGCAATAGAATCCTTGATTCTTCTTTTCTTGATAAGGATCAAAAGCATGCACCTTGCTAGCCCATTCATCAAGAGTCAAATCTAGGATACTTCCTACCTTGGTGTCAGCTTCATCAGTGCTTGGGTGATCTTCTTGATCAAACGCTGAACAATTGGCATTAATCGACTTGGAGTGTAAGGCTCAATGTGAAAGTTTCCAATAGGTTCAAACTTGATTGTGGCTTTGGTTCCATATCCTTTTTGAACAGCATGTGTGACCAATCAGTAGACAAGTAACCTCCAATCTTAGTTGTGAAATCCCTTGACAAACATAGGGCAAAGAGTGGTGGAAGGTCTATTACTGAGACATCTTGCAAAACAACCACGTTGGGACAAGCATGCAAAGTAAGACTCAAGTTTTTAATCACTCCAACTATTGTTACTGCTATCCCATCCAATTGTACCACCCCTTTGGATATGGTTTCATACTGAATTCCCAACTGATCAGCTATTTGCTTGGGCATTACTGAACTACTTGCCCCGGAATCAATCATGCAATTGTGTACTAATTGGTTCCCAATGATCAATGAAACATAGAATGGAGGGGGCTTCAACATCTTACCTTGTTGTCCTCCATGATTCCCCTCAGGCTAGGCAGCATTTTTGAGCACCTTCTCTTGCATTTGGACTTGTTGATTTGACGTTGACCGAGTCCTTCATGGCGGCGTGTAGAAAATCTCTTTGGCACAGGATAGATAGTGATTCCCACATTGATATGTTTACATTTGTCTTCTTCATCTGATCAATGATATTGAATGGGGATGAAGTATCCTTTTGCTGTCCCTTGGCCTACACATTCATCCCTTGTATATGGGTAGCAACAACTAGCATTTGAGTTGGCCTAGGAACTGTTTTAGGTAGTCCTTGTGTGCTTGGGATTGCATTTTGCTTACCAATAGTTTGTGGAGTGACTGAAGGTTGTGAATTACTTGGGGCCAATGGCTGTTCTTCACCAAAATTTCTCCTCTTCGACCTTGTGTTGGCTGCAACACTTTGGGAAACTATCTGGTTCATGCCACAAAAATCTTACATACGCCAGTTTACAAGTGTGGTATCATTCGAGCTGATTTCTTTGCTAGAATGCTTCTTGTTGCTGGTCATTTCTTTGAGTACCTTCACCCTCCACACCGGTTGTTGTCACCATTAATGCTTGATTCAAGGCAACCGTTGAAGCACATGGACTAGTTATGAGGTTCATTGCATGGGAAACACCAATCATACTCTTGAGCCATATTGTTTTGTGACGGCACTAATGCTTTAGAGGCAGATGTAGCATTGGGATTATAAGGCTGAAATGGTCTATTGGCGGGAGGCCTTGCTTGATTTAGATTTGCAGCTAGATTGGGTGGTCTTTGGGGTTGATATGACCTGCTGTTAGGTGAGCTTGGGGCTGGAAAGAAGGTCTAAAACCTTGGGCTTGCTTCCTTTTGAGTGTAACCATCTCATTACCTAGATTTTGCAATTGCTTCATGACTTCTTGAAGTTCATTTGAGGCACTAGAAGATGAAGTGGAAGATTCACTTGAATTCGATTTCTAGGAGTGGGAATAGAAGCTAAATTAGGCACTTGGCTAGTACTTGGGCTCTCTAAACTTGGAAATAATGGCATTGGAGGCCTAGGAGCCAACTTGCACACTGGCTTGAATCAAACAATTTTCAGCTGTAATGGCAATGTTATAAGCAATGGGGATAGTTGTGCCTCCCATGGACTGAATTAACATAGAAATATCAGAATTTAAAGCTTTAAGGTAATAAAGAAAAAAACCTTCGATGTTGGCACGATCGCCACTAGAATTCTCTCCCAAGTCCTTTAAAATCTGAAATTAAAATCATCAGCCTACTCATTGGGAGCTCTTTTGATAGTCGCCATCTGCTCCAAAAGGGACAAGTTGTCTCCTTTTCCCAAACTACTCATGGAGGGCTATACATAGCTGATTCCAATTTTGAATAGAACCTAAGGCAAGATTCCCGAACCATTGCAAATCTTTCCCTTTGAATGAAGATGCCAACTTGGTTTGTGAACTTGCATCTCATTGATCTCATGGATTGCACAAATGTTAGCAATATCCTTAACATGATCACCAGGAGTGGTTTGATTTTCTCCAGTGAAGTATGGAATGTTCTTCAATGCTACAACTGGGATTGGATTTTGTGCATTGAGAGCAAGTGGGCTGCTGCCAGTGAAATTGACATAGGGGTTGTTTTGTGCCATTCTGATTGGCCTTAGAACCCTTGTTGATTGAATGAAAGGCCTACCAGGTGGAGGAGTTGAGAGAGTTCTATTTGGTGGAGATGGAGACCTTTGGATTCTCCTCCCACTTTGCCTTATTCTTGGAGATAATTGTAGATATTCAAACAGCACCTCTTCTTCTCTAGCTCTTGACCTTGTAGTGATTCTTCTCATGAGTTTTCAGGTCTGCACTGCTAAAACCAGCTGATTCTTCTTCCTTGGAGTTGCCAGATGTGCAATTTATAGCTCTTTTAAAGCAAGAAACTTGCACATCAATTTTTTTGCAATGAAGATGAAGACTTCTATGTCCCACCGGGCATGCCAAAACTATTGTGGCAAATCAGCAGCACCCCCTGGATGTTGATCAGATTTCTAGTTTGATCATACTAGCATCTAGTGTGATTGCACAACATTGAATCCTTTCCCCAAGTGTGGGACTTGCAAAATGAGAAAGGAATCTCTAGTTTAGAGGCTGGTTCCTCAATTCCTCTGGTCAGATTTATCACTTACAAGTTGCAGAGGTCTATATTCCTAACCCTACCCTAAATTCCAAAGGAGACAGAGATAGAGAATGCAAAAAAGCTAAAACTAATGCTAATAGGTGATGCACCAAAGGAGTGGTGAGCATTTCTCACTTCTGCAGATTGACACAATTCATAAAATGCAACAAAACAACATGCACAAACTGATAACTATAATGAAGAATCAGAAATTAGTCAAACAACACCAGCAGAGGATGAAAAATTAATCACAGGGCCTGTATTGTTATTTTAACATCAAAATCACTTGCATTACAACACCAGGGAGGAAAAAATGAGTTGAAGTTCTTAGAAAAGTTTTGATATTCCACCAAAATCACTTCCAATGTGAGAAAGGGGACCTGCAATACATAAAAATGTTCAACCCTTTGAAAATGAGCCAAATCGCTTTTACAAAGGTCAAGGACAAGCCCGGGAGAGAGAAATGCGGGAAAACATGGGAGAGGTTCGATTGTTGACCAAAATGCATTCAAAACAGAATGGGCATCCTTATAGACCCATTCCCGACATTTTTAATCTTTGGAGAGAATGCAAGCCATTCTTCATTAAAAACGGTGGTTGAAATGTCATTTCTGCTTCATCACCACGTGCCAGAGATATTTTTCAATTTTCTCTCTCTAAACTCCATCAAAATAAAAAATTGACCCCAGAATCTTGTAGAGAATTTCACCAGATTTCCATTGATATAAAGAACGTGAAAAACCAAGCTCTGGATCGAAAGATATGGCCATTTGAAGTTTTAGGGCAAAACAGGGCCAAATCGGGTTGGTGGGCAAAAATTCAAATTTTTGCACCTTTTTGGTCATTTGGAAAATTTTCCAAAATTTCCCCACACTCCACCACTCTAGGTGCCACGTGGCGGCATCTCATTGGCCACAGGCCTTTCAGGGGAAAATTTTCCCAAAAACTCCGCCGAGCCATAACTTCAAAAATACATGGAGTTAGGAGGAAAACTTTACCTTTCTAGAAAGCTGAGAAAGATCTCTATCCAATGGTGTCATTTCCAGAAGGTTTTGAGTACCTGAAAAGCAAAATATTATGTCTGAGGCACAAGAGAAGGAAAGATGAAAGGGAGTTAGCCACAAAATGAGTAGGGGGCACATTTTGGATAAATGATTAAATAGTGAAGTTAATTTTGTATTTCAAATTGAGATGAATTGTGAAGGAAATAATTAGAAGGTACTTTTATTTGATATGAATAAGTTTTGTTGGAACATTATTTATTTGGTATCATGTTGTAGAGATTTGATAACATCATAATATTTCCTTAAATGTTATTCAAATTGATTAATTGTTCTTCTTTTATTGTTGTTACTACTTATGATTTATTTATCTTCTTGACCTCACGTTTCATAAAAGCAGAGTTGGTTTTATGAAACAATTAGTTGAAAGCACATCATTTTAATGCCTAGTGCTTATCATGCTTAGTTCAAGAATCGACTCGTCTTAGTAATGTTTTGAGATGGACTTCGTAAGTGATAAAGGAAGGTAATAACTTATATGATGTATTGGTTGCTTAAAATTCTAGACCTTTTATAGAGAATTCTGATTCATTATTGAGATGTATTGAAAGAATAAAAATTGTATTCTTTAATGATCTTGATCATTGTTGACATGAAATATGTCAGTAATGCATAGTCTTGTAAAATGTGTATTTTATCATGATGAATTGAAAATACTAAAGTTACTTAAATTGATTATGTCAATTCTCTTGTGCATAATATGAAGGAAATTTGTAATCCTATATTTGATGTTGTCATTCATATTTGATTGGATCCTTATTTCTATTGTCATTAAATGAGTTGGATAAATGGGAATTAGTACAATTTCCCTTACTTGAATGCAACTTACTAAGTTACATGTATTGATGTTCTTTACCTAATCTTGTATGGTTTATTATGATGTTAATGAATGTATAGTTAAAATATCAAGAAGTGTGAAATGGATAAGGGTATAATAAATCCTAACACTTAACCATAAAGAGGAAGGTTCTCCTCCTCTCAAAAGGATATAAAATAAATGAATGGTATATGAGTTCGTTAACCATTTAGACTTCATATCTATGAATTCTACCATAACAGAACTGTTTTGGTTCTTATACATTCCTTGAATGGTTGAGACACATTAAATAAATCTTATGATGGATGTTGTTTCTATTTTTGATTAATTACACGTTAAGCAAAAAGTTAATGAACATAAAAGCAATCATAGGTTTATGAGGTTCCATATTATTTAATCAACTCAAATAAGGATGGAAAACTTAAGGATTGTTGGGATTCAGGTTATGCAAGGTTATTGTGATTTGAATCTTAATCCAAAGATAATTAAGTGGAAATGACCTCTTGATGTGTGTAAATCGTGATGAAGTAGTTCTATCGGATGTTGGCACACGCCAACTACTGAATTATACCTTCATGAAGACTTGGGTCTTCATAAGGATACAATGTTGTAGTTGACATGTTGCAACACCCTTTAGCATTGGTTCATCTAGATCTACTCAAATCTGGACTTGAACTTAGTTTCTCTCTAGATCAGGTTAAGGATATGATTTAGCATAGGAAGTGACTCTCAATGACTTAGGGTAACTAGGCACATTCAATTGACTTAGGTCGAATGAGTATGCCCATATACCCTAGGTCATCATGAGTGGTTCCCTATACCAAATTATGTCAATAACTTGGGTTAGGGTCAAACCTTGGACAAGTGGACTGATAGAAGTCAATAAAGACCATTCTAGATAACATGATGAGTGGGGTGAAGGACATATTCGATTAGATGAGTATGCCGTCTAGGAATAGTAACATGAACAGTATGTTGGAAATCTTTGGCCAAAGTATCGCAAGCTATTGGTTGCATTGTCCTATGTCACCTAGTTTGAGAAATGTGATTTTAGATGAATATGGTAACAAATATTCAGATAGATTTCTTAAACAGAACACTCAATACCCAAAACAGGGTAAGAGAACCAAGTATACATAGTATACCCATAGTATTCAATACTTAAGTTAACATGAGAGATCGGTAGTTCACCGAGTCATTTACAGCTGCATATGGTTATCTATTATGAGATTTATTGGCATGGAATGTGTGTTCTAAAATTATGATTATTTAGAATAGAGAACATTATGTATATAAAAAAATCACTTGTTTTTAAAGTATTAAAATGGGAATGTTACAGATGGGATGACTCAAATGGGTGTTGGCACATGCCAACTATAGTCAAATACCTTCGGGAGGACTTGGGTATTTGTGAGGATATTGTGCTATAATTAAAATGTTGCAACACCCTTCAGGGGTACATAACTCATACTTGTTATTAGTTATACCCTAAGTTAGGTTAGAAGCATGATTTAGTGTCCTGGGACATCTAGACTACTTAGGATAACTAGACTCATGCGATTGACTTTGGTCGATCGAGTATGCCTATGTATCCTTGGTCCCGATGAGTATTCCTCTACACTAAATGATGTTGCTACTCTTGGTTAGGGTAAAACTTGGAATAAGTGGACCGACAGAGTAAAGACCATTCTAGATAATAGATGAAGTGGTGTGAAGGATGTATTCCATTTGACGAGTATGTCATCCAGAATAATAATATGAACAGTATGTTGGAAATCTTTGGCCAAAGTATTACAATCTACTATTTATGTTATCCTATGTTTCTATTAGTGCAAAATCATAGCACCCCCAAATGAGTTTTCAGATATGCTTTTCTAAGGCCGATTCATTTGGTGTGATTCCATAACATTGAGTTTTCCCCTAAGTGTGGGACTTTGGAAATGGAAAACTCTCCAAAGAAGGCTAGTTCCTACTTCCTAATCTACACGCCATAAGCTACTCTAGTGCAGCATGAGAATATAACTAATCCTAATCCAACTGCTCCAAGGGGACATAGACAGAGAGAGAGAAGGTGAAAGAGCCTACACTAAGAGGTGATAGACAAGAAAAGGAAGTGATGGTCATCTAACCAAAATGCCATGAAATGAAGGGAGGCGAGCAATGGAGAGGATGAACAACTAGATCACGAGCCAAGGTTCGATTCACACTAAAAATGTTTCAAAACCAACAAACACAACTCCTAGATCTGCAAACAAACATCTAAAACATGCATAAGTACCCTATAATGAAGAGAGGTAAGAAGAAACAACCAAAAAGAGAAAAGGATGGAAAAATGCATCAAAAACATGTTTTTTATTCCTTGAAGTTTGCACGAATATAATTTACGAGGAAGAGGTAAAATTTCATTTACAGAGAAGGGGAGGAGGTTTGAACTCCATTTTTGACCTCAAGGAAGAAAAGAGGGGAAGGGAAAGAGGAAAAATGAACAACCATTTGAATGTTTGTTTGTAGATCTAGGAGTTGTGTTTGTTGGGTTTGAAATGTTTTCTGTGTGAATCGATCTATGGCCTATGATGCAGCTTGTCCATCCTCTCCATTACTCACCTCCCTTTGTTTCATGAAAGTTTTTCAGATGATCAACACTTCCTTTTATGGTGTATCACTGCTTAGTGTAGGCTCTTTCACCCTCTCTCTCTCTCTATCCCCTTGGAATGGTTAGATTAGGATTAGTTAGATTTTTCTGCACTAGAGTAACTTTGGCGGAGGTAGATGAGGAAGTAGGAACAAACCTTCTCTAGATAGTTTTCCATTTCCAAAGTCCCACACTTTTGGGAAAACTCAATGTTATGTGAATCACACCAAATGACTCTGCCTTAGAAAAGTAGATATGACAACTCATTTGGGGGTATTGTGATTTTACACTAACAGTTTAAATTGTTATCCATATTTCACCCCATGGGAAAAATATTGGATCAGCCATGACCCCGTAGAGAATAACTTGCAGACAAAAAAGTTTGAATCTTGCAAAAGGGTTGCAAAGGGGACTCAACAATGGAGTGGTGGGGCCTGTGAAAGACTAAATGACCCTATACAAGAAGAAAGAGAAGAAATGACTCTGTCGAGTGAACCCATGCCTTTAATTCATCAAACAAAGTTATAGGTAGGGTCATAAATGAAATGATAGAGTCAAGCATGAGGCCAAGTAGTGTCAAAGAGGCTAGAGAGCAAGCGTAAGAAGAAACGGTAAAGGAGAACAGTCTTTGGGCTCAAAATAATTCAGAATGAGTCCAAAAATTGACTAAGTATGGAGGAGACAATAGAGATTGCCAAGTGTCAGCATGATGCTTCTCCAAAGTTGAATCCAAAAAGGGATTCTTGAATGAGTGTCGAATACCCACGTGTTCCAGCCCCAAGTGGAGGAAGAGTCAAAATAATTCAAAAGGTAGACAGGGCATGCCTCAAAAGAGACTAAGTATAGAAGACTCAGTGGAGGGTGCCAAGTGTCAGCTCGACGTAATTCCAAGACGGGATCCCAAAGTGGAGATTCAAACTTGTACCATCCCTCCACATAGCTAATGATCAATAAAGGTCAAAAGGAGAATGGACCAAAATTTCTTAAGTCTCCAAGTCTCACTGGCAGCCTACCTCCACGTGTCTTGTTGGTGAAATTTCAAGAGGCAAAATCCTGGCGAGCAAGCAAATGAGCACGGAATCACCGTGTGTCCTAGATTTTTAAATGGAAGGATTTAGGTTGAATAGTCAAACACCGAGATGGACCAGCGGAGGGTGCCAAGTTTCTAAATGGTGCTAACTCAAGGGTCAAAGAAAGAAAGGGTTTCCAAATGAGTGTCGGGATGCCGCGTTTCCCTGGCCAAATATATGACCCACCGAAGAAAAGAATTAACCAAAAATATAAAGAAATCAAGTAGTCCATGGAAGAATCCAAGTGTCAACATTGCACCACTCCAAAAGAAAAATTAAAAGGCCACCCTTGGACATGTGCCGCGACTCTCCACCTATCTAGCTTAAAAAGGGGACCCATTTTCAACTATTTTCACACATTATTATATGGACCTAATACAAAATTTGACGGGCATATCCTTCGACTCGTGGATTGAAATATTACAAACTCGACATTGTTAGAAATATCTCAAAGATCTCTTATGCCATGGAGATCTCGAGACTTCATTTTGGGAAAGCTCTAGTAAGTGAAAACTGGGAAAAAGTCTTCCAGGCCATTAACGTAGAATCTAATCTCTTCAACTACTATATCTGATTCGATTTGATCCATCGGAGAAGCATAAGTGACATATTATGGGTAGATTTATAGAATGCATTGATATTCATTGGTTGAGATTTCAAAATGGGATTCAATGCATATCTCAGGGTGGTTGGAGTAGGATTCAAAATTTCCCTCTTCTCTCTACCATTCTTCATATATATTGTAATAGAGGGGTACATTCAAATGGTTGTTCATTTTTCTTCTCTTTGTTCCCTCTTTTCTTCCCCGGGTCAAAAATGAAGTTTGAACCTCCTCCTCTAGTCTATAAATGGTTTTTTTCCTCTTGTTTGTAAATGATGTTCTGTGCAAACTTCTCAAGTAATAAAAACATGTTTTGTGATGAATTTTTCCATCCTTTACTCTTTTTGGTTGTTTCTTCTTGCCTCTCTTCATTGTAGAGTAACTGTGCATATTTTTATGTTCGTTTGCAGATATAGGAGATGTGTTTTTGGTTTTGAAATGTTTTCTATGTGACTTTGATCCTTAGCCTATGATGCAACCTATTCATTCTATCCATTTCTCACCTCCCTTCATTTCATGGCAGTTTGGTTAGATGATCAAGCACTTCCTTTCTCGGGTGTATCACCTCTTCATGTAGGCTCTTTCACCCCTCTCTCTCTCTCTCGACCCCCTGGAATGGTTATATTAGGATTAGTTAGATTCTTCCTGCACTGGAGTAGCTTGTGGTAGGTAGATTAGGAAGCAGGAACCAACCTTCTCTAGAGAGTTTTCCATTTCCAAAGTCCCACACTTTGGGAAAAAATCAATGTTATGTGAATCACACCAAATAAATCTTCATTAGAAAATTAAATCTAACAACTCATTTACGGGGTCTTTGTGATTTTGCACTAACATGTTTGGCATGCCCATTGGGATAGGTTTAAATCACCTTACCACTTCATCTTAGCAGGTTGATGTGTTCCCGTTAAGGGTCAGCCTTTTGAGGCACTTTCAAGCACATCTGGCGACTCCATCTGGTCAATAACCCATCCTCTAAGTTACAGATCTTTTCCATCCATTTCCACCCATCTTCATTCACTTTTCTTTCCATATCTCCCATTTTCTTCCATTTCATGCAGTTGTGCAATCATGACTTCATTCCCTTCATGGAATTCACACCTACAATAGTGTAGTTCACCTCCAATACATTTTTTAACTCCTCCAAATCAGCACTATGATCAGATCCAAAGTAATTATGCTTACCCATATGAGCAAGGTCAAATTCAGTTTGGCCATGGAGCTTATCAAGAACAAGGGTATGCATACAATGACAATAGTCAAATGGAGAATGTTGTTTTTTAGAGAATATTCAAAGAATGGAGGCTAGCATGGTGTAATCCAAGGGCATAGCACAAATTAAGGCATTCAATATTGGTTACAGGCACCTTGTCCACGGTAAGGCCCTTTTCCAAGACATTACATCCCTCAAGAGAAGCTTGACTTCATGGTCAAAGTGCTACCTCATCTTACACAATGGATTGAGGACATTGGAGCTTATGAGAAAAGTGCGAGACAACCTTTTCAATGGGTAGGTCCACCTTCTAATAGATTTTCTTTTCTCTTTCTTAAGCAAAGCACCATCTCAACCTATGCTCCAATTTCCAAGCTTCTCACTTGCCCGAAGTGTTGATTTCATTTCTCTATCTCCTAGTCTTCCACCCCATTTCAATTCTTGTCCCCTTTTCTCTCCCAAGTAGTCATGCCTTCCAAAAACAAAAATTACAATTCCCTCTCTACCAAAAAATAATTTCCGTGCTAGTTAAACCCCAACCTGCCACTCCTCTTGTTTTCCTAAGTCCATGTTGGGAAGAAACCCAAGAAACCAGTCAAGGAGAATAACAAGAGAAGGAGCCCAATAGGAAACAAATGACAAACAATCTGAAGAGTTGGGATGCCAAATTTGGGTTCACAAAGATCCCCTTGATGGTCAAGCCAATAGAGGAGGTCAGATTCAAAGAACTAGTGGTGGTTGAGGCTGGGTTTGTAGCAAAGGAGGAGGACCATATAGTTTCAGAGGGTCTAAGTGTGGAGCAGGCTAGAGAAGAACCTTCAGTTCTTCCTTTCACTTCATCCCCTTCAAGATCTGATGTTGAAGAAGAGTTCGATCTTTCAAAACTTATGTTTGAGGATGAAGGGAACCATGGTGAGTCAATTATATATCAAGAGGACACCGTGAAGGAGGCGAACACCTACAACAGACAACAAGGAGGCAGACTGCGTCTGTCTCGACTTGGAGGATTATTTTGATGGAGAAGAGCCTGAAGAAATGACACCATTTTTTCCTCCATCAATCACCTTCCAAACATATGATCCTATTGCCATGAAGGAGGTAATTCAAGAAAAACATCCTGCACTCCACTACACCTCTCTAAAACTAGGATTTGAAGGTATGATTCTTCCATGTTCTTCACAAGAAAAATAAAAGGAACAGCTAGCTCTAAGTCCAGTTAAAAAGGATCATATGGAGGTGACCAAGATAGATTTAGAGGGACTGAATCATGATCTAGTTGCACAATAAAATACAAACCCCTCTCTCATTCAACCTCTCTAAAATTCCAAATTTTGGGTGGATCCTGAACTCACTAGCTTCATATTTGAAGATAAGGCTTCATATGGTGAAAATAATGAATATTTTAAGATCACCATGTAGGAGGGAGAGACCTTGCTACAACAGGAAAATGAAGAGTTTGATATCCTATTAGACTCAAAAGAATGTCTTTAACCATAAGGACCAGCTGCCATGGAAGGGAACATGCAAGCACAACCTATAGTTTGCAACATGCCTCCTAAACCCAAGTTGGAAGAGTTTGATCTTCTAAAATTCACACCTACTACAATGAAAGAGAAAAGGAAAGGAGAGGATGTCATCATCTCTTTCATAGCATCCATCCAAGAAGGTCCATAAGAAGACTCCATTTTTGGAGTTGAATTTCAAATAACCGGGCACATCCAAAGGATCGAGACCATGCTCAATTAGGTACTTGTATTCATTGGAGAAAAGGAGAAGCCAAAACTAGTCATGCCTACTTCAGTGGCATCGGGATGAACATCAAAGTACCAAGGGTCACCATCAATACCTCTAGAGTCCAATGAAATCATCTTGACGAGGTATTTTCCATTAATATTGATACCTTGATGATTTGGGTAGAGGACCGGCTTATTGTCGCTTTTCACTCATACATGAAGTTATATTTAGTGTCAAATCATTTACATGGCTGCCCCTTTGAGAAATAGAATTTACTTCTCCTTTCCGTAGCAGATTTGTTTAGCATTCTTTCTCTCTAGTTTAGTTTAGGATTAGGAGTAGACTTTGTTTCCAGTAGAAGAAGTGTTTATGCACACTCTACATGTCTCATTTGAGGCATGCATGTTTTGTTCTTTGTATATAAGTTTTTTGTTTCTTTGAAGGTGCATAAGGCCAGGATCTTCAGTATTTAAGGTAGAATACTCATAACTATCTATAATAGTTGTTAGATCTAAAAGAAGAAAATGTAGAGCAACTTAATCCATTTAAAACAGTCCATTTCAGGGACATATGAAAGCCCTAGAGTCAAAACAATTTTCTACTCTAAGAATCCTTATTTCAGGATTTCTTATGAAAATTGAGAGTGCAGACATAGAAGACAAAGGGCTCGTGGTTAGATGAAACATAGAAGAGGCATACATTTAGGCTCACAGTGGCTCATGCATTAGATCTTAAAATTTAATTTTAGTTTCGTGTTTGTTAGGGAGAATCCATGCCCAATATATGCTTCTAGGCCACTTGTCTCTTCATCTAGTAGGTATATGTCCCTATGAGTTGCCAAATTGTTATTCATATTTCACCCTCGAGAAAATATTCAATCAGCCACAACCTTGCAGAGAAGAACGAAAGAAAAACGCATTTGAATCTTGCAAAAGGGTCACAAAGGGACTAAAAATGGAGTGGTGGGGCCTGTGGAAAGACTAAATAACCCTATGCAAGAAGAAAGAGAAGAAACAACTCATTAAGTGAACTCGTGCCTTAAATTCATTAAACAACAGTTACAAGCATGGTTGGAAATGAAATGGCAGAGTTGGAGCAAGAGGTTGAGTAGTTTCAAAGAAGATGGAGCAAGTAGAAGAAGAAATGGTGAAGACGAATAGTATTTGGGCTCAAAACAATTAGAATGAGTCTAAAAATCGAATAAGTATGGAGGAGATAGTGGAGGGTGTCAAGTGTCAAAGACGATGATTCTCTAAAGTTAAATCCAAAAAGAGGAGGCTCAAATGAGTGTTGGATCCCCACATGTCCTAGGACCCAAGTGGAGGTAGATTCAATAGAAGTCAAAAGGTGGACAAGGCGGGCCTTAAAAGAGACTAAGTATAGAAGACTCAGTGGAGGGTGCCAAGTGTCGGCTGGAGCAATTCCAAGATGAGATCCCAAAGCGGAGATTAAAACTTGCACCAGCCTTCCATGTAACTAATGGTCAAAAAAGGTCAAAAGAATAATGGGCCCAAAATTAGTTAAGTATCCATTGGATTCCTCCATGTGTCTCGTTGGTGTAATTTCAAGAGGAAAAATCCTAGCGCTTTTCAAATGAGTGCGGACTCGCCGTGTGTCCTGCCTTTTTAAAGGGGAGATTCAAAGGTTGAATAATCAAACACTAAGATGGACTAGTTGAGGGTACCAAGTTTCCAAATTGTTCTAACTCAAGGATCGAAGAAAGAAAGGGTTTCGAGATGAGTGCCAGGATGTCACGCATCCCCGGCCAATTATATGACCCCGCCGAGAAAAGGACTTAGCCAAAAATATAAGGAAATTGAGAAGGCCTGAAGAAGCCAAGTTTCAAAACCTGTGCCACTCCAAAAGCAAAATTCTGAGGTCACTCTTGGACATGTTCTAGCCCTTCACATGTCTAGCTTAAAAAGGGGATCTGTTTTCAACTATTTTCCCACCCTTTTGTACGAGCTTGATACAAACTTCAAAGGGCATATCTTTCGACTCGGGGCTCAAAATATTACAAATATGACACCGTTAGAAATATCTTGGCCTCGTCTATGCCATGGAGATCTGAGACTTCATTTTGGGAAGGCTCTGGTAGGTGAAAAGTGGGAAAAAGTCTTCCAAGCCATTAACACAGAATTTGATCTCTTCAACTACTAGATATGATTCGATTTGATCCACCGGAGAAGCAGAAGTGACATATTGTGGGTAGATTTATAGAAGGCATTGATATTCAATGGTTGAGATTTAAAAATGGGATTCAATGTGTATCTCAGGGTGGTTGGAGAAAGATTCAAAATTTTCCCTCTTCTCTCTCCCATTCTTCCTATATATTGTAATAGAGGGGCACATTCAAATGGTTCATTTTTCCTCTCCATCTTCCCCTCTTTTCTTCCTTTGGGTTAAAAATGGAGTTCAAACCTCCTCCCCTACTCTGTAAATGGAATTTTGCCTCTTGCTCATAAATGATGTTCTATGACAACTTTTGAAGCAATAAAAATGTGTTTTGTGATGCATTTGTCCATCCTTTTCTCTTTTTGGTTGTTTCTTCTTTCCTCTCTTCATTGCAAGGTACCTGTGCATGTTTTGGATGTTCATTTACAGATCTAGGAGCTATGTTTGTTGGGTTTGAAACATTTTCTATGTGAATCTAATCCTTGGCCTGTGATGCAGTTGTTCATCCTCTCCATTGCTCACCTCCCTTCGTTTCATGGCAGTTTGGTTAGATGATCAACACTTCCTTTTCTGGTGTATCACCACTTAGTGTAGGCTCTTTCACTCTCTCTCTCTTTCTCCTTGGAATGGTTAGATTAGGATTAGTTAGATTCTACCTACACTAGAGTAGCTTGTGGTAGGTAGATTAGGAAGTAGGAACCAACCTTCTCTAGAGAGTTTTCCATTTCCAAAGTCCCACACTTTGGGAAAACTCAATGTTATGTGAATCACACCAAATGAATCTACCTTAGAAAAATAGATCTGACGACTCATTTAGGGGTGCCTTGTGATTTAGCACTAATAGTTACCTAGTTTAAGAAGTGAAATTTCAGATGAATATTTGTAACACATATTCAGATAGGCCTCTTAAAAAGAACACTTAATACCCAAAAATGGTAAGAGAACCAAATATACCTAGTATACAATTCAATGAGTTAACATGAGAGATCGGTATGATACCGAGTCATGAAATGAGAGATCGGTGTTTCACCGAGTCATTACAATTGCATATGGTTATCTTTTATGAGATTGATTGGCATGGAATGTGTGTTCTAAATTATGATCATTTAGAATAGAGTACATTCTTATAAAAAAAAATTCCTTGTTTCTAAAGTCTTAAAATGGGAATGTTACATCTTGGTATCAGAGATGAAGGTTATAGCTCTTGGACCTATTGTGTCCATAATCTGATAAAACTTAAATTTTCTTGTTAACAGAAAATGGTTAGAATAAGAGGAAATGCTACAAACAACCCACCACCAAGTGGAGAAGTAGTTATCGCTCAAAACTTGATGAGATCCTTGCACGCCTGTTGGACACAAAAGATTGTTTAGTTGTACTTGAATAGAAAGTAATGGGAAATGAGGAGGAGGAAGAAGATGCTGATAATAACAATCAACCACCTCCTATGGACAACACTAATATTAAAAATTTAGGTGTTGATAACAATAATGTAATGCTAATTCTAATGCACATGATCAACTCCGAGAATAAAAAGGCAAGGTTGCCAAATGAAATCACTAATGATATAAAAGGATAAGTCCATCCAAGTTTGATGGCACTACATTTGTAGATGGCACTAAGAATTGGTTCAATTAAATGGAGAAGTACTTTGCAATAAGGAACTACTTAGAGGAAATAAAAGCAATATGGGAGCTTATCACCTTCTCATGAAGCATCTTCATGGTGGGATAGCCACAAGGCTGAGCTAAACATTGATGAAACAAATATTACTTGGGATCAATTTAAAAGTTATTTTAGGCAATGATGGATGCCACAAATTTATTATGATCATAAAATGACTAAATTTCAGAACTTATCCCAAGGAAAATCAACCGTAATGGAGTCTTTGGGATCGGTTTACTAAACTCCTTAAGTACGTATCTCAAGATCAAACCGATGAGAAGTTTAGGATAAAAAAATTCATGGGATTAAATCCCATTATAGGTGGTGAATTGGATGTTCACAACCCAACCACTATGAAAGGGGTAGTTGAAAAACCATAAGGCAGAATAGAAATTGAAATCAATCTCTACTCATAAGGGGGAATTAGAAAGAAAATTCCAAACTCTTCATCATATCTTGCACCTAAAAAGGGGCCATGGAATAATTTTGGTATGAAAAATAAACTTGTAACTAAAAACAACAAGAAGACAACAACAAATAAACCTACATCGATAATGTGAAAATAAAATTTTCAAGAACAATAATAACTGACAAAAGTCCTATGGGAGTCGAGTGATAACTTTAAGGCCGGAAATAAATTTGAGCCTAATAAGGGACCTATATGGCGAGGCTGCTACAATTATGGAAATGATCATTACTCAAATCAATGTCCTTTGAAGAAGGATGACTATAATCGAGGAGCACAAGATACACATTACAAGGTTAAATGACAAAAACAGTGAAAAGCAAGTCACACCCATGAGGTTCCGAGGTAAGTTATTTGACTTGCCTATAACTATACTTTTATACTGAGCTACTGAATGTTTTATTTCTAATAAATTAGCATCAAAATAAAAATAAAAGCTATAAAAATGGATAAATCATGGGCATTACATTATGGAAATAATGTTTT